>ONZH01026739.1:0-18772 GCA_900303285.1 Rhinella marina
GTGGCTGCTATGAAAGAACAGGAAGTATTGACACATTTTAGGCCTAGTGGCCAGTTTGAAATGTCATGTGTTTAATTTTTTAGATTGTTAAAATAAATAAATAAAAATCTATAAAAATATACTAAACATAAAATTAGATTTAAAGGGTATGTCAGCAGCTTTGTCAAACTGGCTGACCTGTTACCTGAAGGCATCTATGTTCATATGTCCGAATGCTGAAAAAGATAAAGTTTTAATACAGATGACCCAGCACTAGCGATCATTGTTTTCGCATAGCGTTGCTAACGAATTGCGACTTCTCCTCTTTCACTCCTTTCACTTGCAGTAAAAGTACGCTAATTAGGTGAATTCGTACACATTAGTGTACAATGAATAGCATTAGCGTACAAATCAAATTGACAGTGCCTGGCAGTATATACATCACTTGTGCCTCCTGAACCTATATTCAATTAAAAGGAATATTTCTCATTATATACAGCCTTAGATTAAGACTGGACCACCATAGAGGTCAAGTAGTAATACATGGCGGCTGGTTAAACAAACACAATTCAGAAAGCCACTAATAGTGTTATGAGGAAGGACACCACTTGGAAAGCACTTTCCCAAGCTCTGTCCTCACATCTTTACCCACAATTATGGCCCCATTTATCAAATCATTTACTATATTTGATAAATGTACCATGCATTTAAGTCCAGCATTTCTTTCGTGAAATGAACAAAGGATCCAACATTGATAATGATATTAAGCTCACCTCCTCCCCCTCCCTGAACAATAGCCTCTGTGCATGTCATAGAGCCTGCCCACAACACTCTCCCATATAAATAATGAGTGATATTCAGGTCCATGTGGCTACTTCTGGATAAGCATGTAGAGAAAAAAGAATGCAAAATTACAATCAGATAATAAGAAAAGCTAAGAAAAAATCATGCACTTGCTTTACCTCTTTCTCTTAACTGCAGTTTAATATAGAGGCCAATTTTGCAGGTGATTGTCAAGAAGTAAGTCTTCCTTACCAGCAATCGCCTGCTCATCAGCGGAGGAGACTGCCGCATTAACATGCAGCAATCTCCTTCACGTTATGGAGAGGATCGCTAAGGCCATCACTCATCTCTGTACTGACTTGTTTGCCATCAGCAGAGAGTGTTTGGACAGCACAATTTGCTGCTTGCAATATATGTGACCGCAATAATGATGTCATTACCGTTGCTCTACTGGACTTGCTGCACTAAGTGGGCTTCTGAATAAGTGGAGTTTAAAGAACCGGAGTTCTGCCTCAACCGCAAAGGGGAGAAGATTCCTTAACTTGCTGCAGGACCACTTTATGGGCCAGTTTATAGAAGCTCCCACTTGGGGCAATGCTCTGTTGGATCTGGTAATTTCTAAATATGCAGATCTTGTTAGAAATGTTACTGTTCGAGAAACACTAGGTAATAGTGACCACAAGAAACTTCCCCCGAAACTATAAGAAGCAAACTGTCAGACAGAGCAAAACCACTGAATTTTAAAAAAGACTAATTTCCCTGGGTTGAGGGCAACATTTCAGGGCATAGACTGGGAGCAGCTACTGTCACATAATACTGAGGATAAATGGGAGAGCTTTAAATCCACTAAATCCACATTGCACTAAAAAAATTATTCCTTTAGGTAACAAGTATAAAAGGCTAAAATTAAACCCCTCATGGCTTACAGCTACTGTACTGTAAAAAAGGCAATACATGACAAAAAAGGGCATTTAAAAAATACAAATCTGAGGGTTTAGCTGTAGCATTTGAAGTTTACAAAGGGCTTAATAAAATCTGTAAAAAGGAGATAAAATTTGCAAAAATACAAAACAAACAGCAGGTAGCAAAAGAGAGCAAAACAAACCCCCATAAAGTATTTAAATATATACATAAATGCAAAAAATAAAAAAATACAAGGTTTGAGCAGGTAGGTCCCATAAATAATAGTAAAGAGGGGTTAGTCACTGAAGATAAGGAAAAGGCAGAGTATACAGTACAAAAGAAGAGAAAGGAGCTGATATCTGTGGTGCTGCGGCTGTTAGTACATCCAGTAATATACTCAACTGGCTAACTGTAGATATAGTCCGAGATAGGTTAAATAAGGGAAATGTGAACAAGGATCTTGGTCCAGGTGGATTACACCCAATAGTACTTAAAGAGCTCCGTTCAGTCATTCCTGTGCCTCTGTTTATAATTTTTAAAGATTCTATAGGTACTGGTACAATGCCACGTGATTGGCGGGAGGCAAATGTGGCGCCCATATTCAAAAAAGGATCCAGGTCCTCCATAGGTAATTATAGACCAGTAAGTTTAACTTCTGTTGTGGGAAAAATGTTTGAAGGACTCTTAAGCGACTATATACAGGAGTATGTGACTGCAAATAATATTATAATTGATGGGTTTACCAAGGACAGAAGTTGTCAGACTAACCTGATTTTTTTTTATGAGGAGGTGAGTAGCAGCCTGGACAGAGGGGCGGCTGTGGATGTAGTGAGGTAAGTAGAAGCCTGGACAGAGGGGCGGCTGTGGATGTAGTGAGGTAAGTAGCAGCCTGGACAGAGCGGCAGCTGCGGATGTAATGTTTTTTGGATTTTGAAAATGCTTTTGATACTGTCCCTCATAGATGTTTAGTAGGTAAAGTAAGGTCTATAGGCTTATAGTTTGTAATTGGATTGAAAACTGACTGAAGGTTGGTGTCCAGAGAGTTGTGGTCAATGATTCCTATTCAGAATGGTCCCAGGTTTTAAGTGCTGGGTCCTCTGTTATTTAATGTATTTATTAATGATATGGAGGATGGGATTAATAGCACCATTTATCGAGAAGGATTTGGGTGTCCTTGTAGATCATAAATTGAATAACTGCATACAATGTCAATCAGCTGCTTCTAAGGCCACCAGAATATTGTCATGCATTAAACAAGGCATGGGCTTGCGGGGGCAGGGATGTAATATTACCATTTTACAAAGCATTGGTGCGGCCTCATCTGGAATATGCAGTTCAGTTCTGGGCACTAGTGTTAAGCGAGCACCTCTTTGCTCATATGCTCAGGTGCTCTGGTCGAGCACTAGGGGTTGCTCGAGTGCTCGGCCGAGCACCCGAGCATAATGTTAGTCAATGGGACTAAACCAGGCACCCCCCGCTCGGAAGAGGGGAGGGTGTCTGGTTAATAGAAAAAGGTCAGAATTGCGACGTCTCCTCTTTTACTCCTTTCACTCGTAAAAGTATGCTAATTAACTGAATTTGTATGCATTAGCGTACAAATCAACATTACAGTATGGGGAAGAGACTCGAGCATTGCGCTCAAGTACACTCGGTGTTCGGCCGAACACCGAGCGGACCCGACCATAGGCATGCTCGGCCGAACAGCGAGTTCGGCCGAGCATGCTCGTTCAACACTACTGGGCACCAGTCCATAGAAAGAACGCACTGCAGCTGGAGAAAGTAGAGAGGAGAGCGACTAAACTGATGGAGGGTCTTATTTATGAAGAAAGATTAAAAGAAATTAATTTAGTCTTGAGAAGAGACGTCTAAGGGGGGACATGATTAACCTCTACAAATATATAAATAATCCATACAAAAAATACGGTGAAAAAGTGATAAATTAGATGAATTCTTGTAAATGACATTAATGCTTATGAAAATGCGTAGAAATCTGAGTCTCGCTTCCTTCCTTGGTTGAACTTGATGGACTTATGTATTTTTTCAACCGTATTCACTATGTAATTATATAACTATGTACCCAATGAATGGGCATTTAACTCATTTATTGAGTAAGTGGCGGCACGTTTACATCACACAATAATAACAAAGGACCATTCCAATGAACACTCATTATGGATTATCTGGTAGATTCTCCGTTTGCCTATCATTCAGTTTTTTTTTTTTTCATCTTTTGGTATTTTGGATACATTTGTGCAGTGTCCACCCACTGGTGACCATTTCTAGTCATTATGTAGTAGGGAGCATTATTACAATATTCATATTTTTCTTATTTCTCTAGGTTTACATCACTTTGTGGTCAAACACAGATATGACCTGATTTCTACTATAAAGGAAGTAAATCCGGTTGTAGAGGACCTCCGATCCAATCATCTACTGACTCAAAAACAGTATGAAGAGTTACAAGTGATGACCACACCTGAAGAACAGATGAGACTTCTATGTTCTATTGTCCAGCATCAGTTAGAAAAAGAGAAGGATCAGTTCTACATTTCCCTCTGGAGATACAACTACACGGCCATCACTGACTTGGAACAAACAAAATCTACAACTGCTTCATTTGGCCTCAACCAATGGTCAAGCACACGCTTCAGCTCCGCCTCTGATCTACAGGACAGCAAAGGATCTTCAGAGTTATTCTATTCAGGTAGCAAAAACTTTGCAGTGAAACTTTATGAGCGGACTGTAATAGTGAGATAGTCCCATATCACACACATATTTATGTAAGGAAAGAGAGTCACATTAGGCAAAATGTTTATGTCATCGCTAATGTGACAGCCACAGTTAATTGGTTTATTGTATTGTATGACCCTCATGATGCTACAGTCTCATTCATATCCTAGTAATGGCAACCACAATCCTCTTCATTTCAATGCCAGTCAGTCCCCTCCCCACACACAAAAAAATAAGGAAAACATCAGTCACACAGTAAGAGACTGCATGCAGTCACTGTGTTGTCAGCCCAAGGTGCCTCCTTTGTGCTTCCCTTCTCCTGGCTGCTGCAGAATCAAGTCTGGCAGCTGGAACAGAGAAGACCAGCAAACAAAACGGTGATATACTATAGTTCTGTGGTACCAAAAATGACTCGAGTCTCAGCTGGGCTGACACTTCTGACCACAGACGTGTAAATATGGTAAATATGCTGCCTGGTTGTCACTATGTCTCTCTGTCCAGTGACTGATCACTTAACACAGAATGAGACAGAGACCCATACATGACATAACATGACACATGCACAAGGTTCAGTTTTACAATCTATGTCATGGGACAGCTGCCTGCTGGTTTTTATACACACTTGGTAGTATTGGAAAATGTTTTGACTTGTTCTGAACAAGCAGTACACACATTTTCTTGGAATCATCAGCAATACAGTATGTAACCTTCCAAACAAGGCAAATATGTAACTGTGTAGAGGCAGTATGCAACCTGAATAGTGTTTAGTGATTTGAAGCATACAAAACGAAATTCAATCTGAAGTTTAGGAAAAATTTGACTTGCATGGTAATTAATTTATTTTTTTCCTAAAATGGTGGCTACATGTGTTGCAAAGTGAAAGAAGGCCGGGAACATGAGATAACCCATAATGCCATGCAGCAAGCCAATCCACAGATATTGATCCCCTGTGATGTCACAGCCCTTTAAAAGCCTCATCCCGCGTGTTCTCCACCATTGTCCTGTGAGCTAAGCATATGGAGAGATGTGACAAGTGCTCATGCACTAGGGACAGTGGTGAAGAAAGCCTTTAATTGTGAAATATTGCATAGGGAGAGAGTTCAGGATCAGTGAAGTGGGCAGTGGCAAAAATGTTGCTGGACCCGGCAGAAGTAGTAACAGGAGAAGGGGGGTGGGGAAGCTGGTAGTAGCAGCTGCAGCAGCGGGCCAGAGCTTTCACTGTCATCCAGCTGTCGTGTTTTGACTACCAATCCCATTATCCCTAAATGGTTTATTCTTATTTTGTCATCAGACACCCACTAACAGGTGTCAGTGGGTTCCTCAGACACCACACTTAGTTGGCATGACCCAGGATCAAGCTATGTGGCATCTGTCCTGAATCAGCCTCTTTCCTTGCTGTTCTTTCTGTCAGGCAAGTAATGTATGCCACCAGCTTTGCTCTGCTTCTCAGCAAGGACAAGTTTATTGAGGACATTCACCAGCAACTGGTCAGCACAGACTTGGAGAATAGGTCTGCTGCTTCCTCCTGTAGGTGTGCAAGTTGCAATGATGAGAGTCGAGTGGAAGCAGGTGTTGCGAGTGGTCAGGGAGATAGCAATAAGACTGGTAATGGTGAGGAGTAGACAGTAGTGGATAAAGATTAAGCCGATCACATGGGGGACCCGGGTGCATCAGGGGGTGAGGGTAGCAGCTTGCTTGTGAGACAGAGGCAGTCTGGCATCATGCCGCTGAGCCAGCAGTGTGAGATCTAGAGCCAAAGGTTCTAACTTCCTAGGGTAAACCTTCTTCTACTCAGGAGCCTACCTGTCCGGAAACAATTAGCAGTGCACTGGGTAATAGAGGCAGCAGCAGGCTGTCAGTACAAAGTGGTGGGGGTAAAATGCCTTATTCTCTGGTGTGGCTTTATATAGAATCTGTGGGAAGGAGGTGAAGCATGGCCAGGGTACCAATGTTGGCACTAGGGATGAGCGAACTTTTGAAAAGTTCGGTTCGGCGAATTTTCTTGAAGTTCGGATTCGTACGAACCGAACCTAAAACGAACCTTGCTATAACGGCTGAATAATTGCTGCAACAATAATGGGAGTCTGGTAGGGTATAGTTTCGTTTACTTGCAGTTGCTATTACAATGAAAAAAGTAGAAAAAATCAAAGTGACTTCAACAACGGCGACGCAAAATATACGCATATTTGAGAATTTAAACTAATGCGTACGCTAATGCGAACATTCCTACTCAAGTAACGAACATACAGTGTAGCGTTGTCAAAGGTACGCTACTTAACTGAATATGTACGCATTAGCGTACTCATACACTGCGTCTGCGAACATTCCTACTCAAGTAATGAACATATAGTGTAATGTCAAAGGTGCGTTACTTAACTGAATATGTACGCTTTAGCGTACGCATACACTGCATCTGCGAACATTCCTACTCCAGTAACGAACATATAGTGTAGCGTTGTCAATTGTACGCTACTTAACTGAATTTGTACGCAATAGCGTACATTCTCAATAAATATGCGTATATTTTGCGTCGCCGTTATTTTAACCAGATTCGTTACGAACTTTCACAAAATTCGGTTTGGTGACGAACCGAACTTTTGGGAAAGTTCGTAACGAATCTGGTTCGTTACGGTTCGGTTCGCTCATCCCTAGTTGGCACCACACACATGCAGCAACACCATAAAGTGGCCTGGAAAAACCGTGGTGCTAATGCAGTGGTACAGCCTGACTCGTATCCTAGTGGCCCGCACCCCTTCTCCAGCAGTCAAGGCTTCACCACTTCAGTAGAAGGGAGCTTTATTTCCTTCCCCTCGTCTACTGGTCCTGATGCTGCTCCTCATACTACAATTCATCATGCATTTTTCCAGTAATAGATCGTAGGTGAACGCAGCCACACTGGGGAGGAAATGCTCCTTGACCTTCACTAAGAAATAAAATCCTGGCTGTCTACTGAAGATGAGAACCATGGTTACCGATAGCGGGAAGAACATTCTAATGGGAGGGCTGACCTATGCATCCTGCATGGCGCATGTCCTTAATTTGGTTGTAAAGCAGTTCCTGAATTATTACATCCAACTGCAAGACATCTTGAGAATGGCCAGGAATCTGTGCATGCACTTCTGTCACTCTTACCCTATAAAACACACACCCCTTGAGCTGCAAATGCAGAATAATGTTCCCCAGCATTTCCTCATATACAACGTTTCCACACATTGGAACTCTACCCCTTATATGTTGGACCGTCTATATGAGCAGAGGAAGGCAGTGGACAATTTCTTGACAATGCAGGGGGACAGTTGTACTCCTCCCCTTTGTAACTTCTATGTTAATCAGTGGCAGCTCATGTGTGACATACCCTTTGAGGCCACTTTATTTTTCAGTCGCCAGGGCTACATGATGAATTATGTGATTCCACTCATTCACATCTTGAAGCAGATGCTGATAAATCTGGTTGAAAAAGGGACAAGAGAGGAGCAGGAGGGCGATGAGGAAGCCCAGACAGATGACCCAGACAGATCATGGCAGTATGAAGTGGAGACTTTGCAAAAATGGCCAGATGCATGCTGAGTGGCTCGTTCAATGAAAACTGTATTATCACCATTCGGTAGAGGCATGACTACTGGCTCTCCATGATGTTAGACCCTCGCTGTCGTACAAAATGGGAGCTTTTTTTTCAATCTGCTGGACCACTATGATGACTTGTCAGACTGTTGCCGCCCTCACCACCCTGTGACTGGGCCACTGTGTTGATTCCTTAATGCTGTTGCCACCTGTACCAGTCTGTTCTGAAGACACTAGTGTCCCTGTTTGGACTTGATGACTTTACATTTTATTTTACTGTTCTCCTGATCTGTTAGAACTGAAAAATGAAAAACATAACTGATCCTGTCTTTGGAGCATTTGTAAGGTCGATCAGTATTTTGAATCAGCATTTGATCATGATTTGGAAGACAAAAACAGGAATGGGTCCAAAACACACAATACATGCAAATATATCCTTCACATGCAATCTGTTTTTGGACCTACTCCTGTTTTGCCTTACCAATAGTGATTAAATATTGATGCACGCAGGACTTCTTTATCATCTGAGTAAAACCAATATCAGTTGCAAAACATATGCAAATTAAACATGATGCATCAATTCAACAGTCAGTATTTTGCACCAGGATATTATCATGATTTGGAAGACAAAAGCAGGAGTGTGTACAAAGCACATTAGATATGCAAATATTCCAATAATTTGTCAACTCTGTTTTGGATCCACTCCTGTTTCTGCCTTACTAACACTGATCAATTACTAACCAAATACTGACTGTATCAAGGCAGATACTACAAAGTCAGGATCCGTTTTTTTGGGTTGTTCTACTAACGGATCAGTTGTGTCAGTATGTTACACAACAGGTTCTCCAGCAATCTATCTGGAAACAGGAGACAATGTAAAATGAGACAAATCTTTCACTCTACAATAGACTGAGTTGGTAACGCAATAGCTTATCTATCAATCAATGTGGACATTGCAGAAAAGCCTCATTCACACGTCCGTGCTCAAATCTGTGAGCAGGTGGTCAGTGAGGCATTCGTGAAGCTGTCTGTGAAGGATCCGTGTTGGGTCCGTGTGTCCATTTTTTGCTGTCCGTGTTGCATCCGTGTTTCACTGACACTGAACAGCTGAAAAATAATTTTCAAAGCATCTCTTCCTAATGACCAATAAAACACGGATGCAACACGGATGGCATCCGTGTTGCATCCATGGTTTTCACTGACCCATAGACTATAATGGGCGTGATGGATCTGTGCTGAAAACACTGACCCACGGACCGTGATGAAACACTGAAGTCTGTATACACACATTAAAATGAATAGGGACGTGTACTGTCCGTGGAGAACACGTCCGGCACACGTCCGTGAAACACTGACGTGTCAATGAGGCTAAACAGTGAGATGAGACCGCTCTTTCACAATTTTGTAGAATTTGTGTGTAACACAGCAGGTTCTCTAGAAATCTATGGAAAAACAGAAAACAGTGTAAAATGAGACCACTCTTTCACAATTTTGTAGATTATACCTGACACTAACATTGACCTGTAAGGCTGAGTTCTCACTTCTGTTATTTGGTCAGTTAATTCCAGCAGTTACTGTATGGTGAGCCCAAATAAGGAGCCAATCCTACTCTCAGATAAGGCATCATGAAAAGATCTGCACTGGTTCTGTGTTTTGGACCCATAACTGACCAAATAACTGAAGTGTGAACTGAGCCTAATAGTGAAGCACACCAATGCACACATGCATGTGCTGTATGTGACCTGCCTGTCATCCTGATGCACAGTAATTGTTCCACTACCAGATAGGACTAACTATGCACGTTGCTGCAATGCACAGTGATGCACACTGAGATACACTCTCCCTGCAGCCCGGGATATGTCTGATTGAATTCACTTTGTGACAAATTATTTTAGCACAAATCTATTTTTTGGGAAAATTTGGCGTAGCGTTTGAATCAACTTTTTGAAAAATTGACTAATCTCTAATAGTCTACAGTTTGTTAAAATAAGAATCACTTCTGCCACTACTACTCACACCACGTAAGCTTGCCCTAGGTCTGATGAAGCTTTTCAGCCTACTCCAACACAATCTACTTCTACGATATACAGCAAATGTGACACAGATACACAATACTTCAGGTTAGGTACACTAGTCTGTGCTAAGTAGAATTTTTGAAACTTTCATTATGACTTAAGGAAGTCTGTGACAAAAATCTATACTTCCAGTGACACTGGAAAATGTATTTTTTGTACAACTGTGCTAAAACTTGTCTAATTAAATCTTCCCAATCCATATTGTATTGTGTGTCTACATTGTTGTGTCTGTGACAGAGTGGCTCAGTCTCATCAGTGGAGAGACTTAGACTACTAATGGTGTCTCTGCTTGGGACCTTACACAGTGTCCATGATGCATGCCTATATATTCCCTCTTGATTGACTGAGGTTGACTTTAAGGCATTATGGGTAAGCCTTCCAGCCAGTGTCATGTGCTCCTCCATCTTCTTCTATTGTACTGAATTTTATATATAAAAAAGTAGCAAGCACCATTTTGCACAACTCCCCCTAGGTGAATCTCCAAAACTTTGGCTTCGCTTGGAAGTAGACCTTTTGATAATTAAAAATGAATTCAATTCCATTAGAATTAATTTGCTCTTCTTTTCTTAGTTTTAGGTCTCATTACCATAAACTTTTCTCCTCTAGTATCAGTAGATACCACATTAATCATTGACAGTTTTCACCTTTCTCGCATTGTTCTTTCATTTCATGTAGACATTCTCACATACAATATAATGAGGTTCATACAGCGTTTTTTTTCCATAATCAGACTTAAGACTAATTGTCCTTCTTTCTGGTGTTTGTATTTCTTGTCTCTACAGCTGATGATCCCGTGAGAAACAAACAGGATCCGACTCAGGATAGACAATGTATTCCTCTAGTTATGGGAGCCTCATCAACATTAGGAGAACCCGGTAACTGTAAATATTAACTGTGTCCATTTCTGCTTCCATAATATGTATACAGACATGAAGGGAATCTTTATCACCCAAAAAATTATTCAAACTTCAAAAAGATTCATTAAAAAAAGCTAAACTTAGAAATAGGAAGAAAAACGTGCTAACGGGTCAATCATCATCATACATGTTATTTGTAGTCTCAGCTGGTGAAGGGGTATGACCCGCTAGATGTGTTGACTGTGTCCCTCTTTCCTTCCAAATGACTTTAGCCTGTGTAACGCACACCAGAGTGCAATGTATTACAGCTTTAAAGGGAATGTGTTTGATCACTATATCATAGTGACCGACCATATTGAGTTTCGGCAAACATTTTATTAGAAAGTATGTGTCCCATACCTGTAATATCTGTTCTGTCGAGGTGTATGGGGAAATAGCACTGTTAACAAAAACAAAACAAAAAAGCCATTGTAAAACAACATCTGGAAATGGCATTTTTTGCTTAAAAAGCACTGCAAAAATTAAAACACTAGCCATAAGGTGCTGTCACATAGGCAGGTTTATTAGGGGTTTTATGCAGGTTTTGAAGGATAAACCGTTTGAGGATTATATAGGAAGAGTAAGCATATAGGGCAAATGCTACATCCACTCAAACCTTGTGGCCGGGTGCAATTTTAGTCATGGTTTTCCAAAATCATGGCAAATGTGTGAGTGCAGCCTTATAAAATGCCTGACTAGCGCACCTCAGAGCTGCAGAGATCCAAACCCACAGAATTAACCATAGATTTTCTGCATCCAAACTTGGAGAAAAAAGGAAAAGAAACACACAGGAACCCATAAGACTACACCGCACAAGTTCTATACATGTGGACCTCATAAGCGATTGCAGTTAAAATACATTCAATTTCTTTTCTGATTGTAGTTTTAACGATCGTGTGAATAGGTCCGCATCTATTCCGCAATTTTTCAGAATAGATGCGTCCCCATTCACCTCTATGGGAGTGGGCAGCCGTAGCACAGAGCCAGCTCCGTGCCGCAGCTCCGCATAAAAAGATAAAGCATGTCCTATACTTGTCCGCAACAGTGAACAAGTATAGGCATTTTGAATGGGGCGCCCGGCCGTGTGTTCCGCAGCGTCGCGGAACACACGCCGGGCGGCAGCCGTAGTTTTGCGGGCATTATTGAGGACCCGCAATTATACAGCCGTCTGAATGGGCCCTAATCTACTCCAGACCTCCTTGAAGATTTTTTGGACCATATCTTGTGTCAGCATAGTTTCTAGCCCAGATATCCTCACTTTCCCAACAACCGCCCCCCAACACACACATACACATTTCCCAACCTACACAAAGTCCCTATCCGGCTGCTACCCCTAAGTCTGTAGGCATTAATGCTCCATTTGCACCCAATTATTTTACCACCCATGTGGCACAGTGCCAAAAAGTGGACTTCAGGAATAATGATGTCATAACTATAGTTAACCCCCCAAGATGATTACCACATAGTCAGGGCTCCAGAAAAGAACAATGCCACAAATGGACAAACACTGCCCATAACAATGAGCTGCATGGTAAAGTGCCTTCTTTATTTCCCACTGTATAATAGAACCACTTTTTTCCCCACGCACAGTAAGACTGTGATACTGCTCCCCACACCTGTAACAGTGCTATTTTTTTCTTAGTGACCCTAAAACAGTAATAGTGTTCCCTCTGTGGCTGCCAACTGTAAATGCCACCTTTGTGTCCTATATAAGTAATGGTACCTAGTGCCCCTAATGCTCACCTTACCCACTAATGGACAACAAGCAAAGTGTCTGAGGCTTCTTCTTTAAATCAGTGCTGTCAACGGTGGTCCCAGCCTCCTGCAGGTTATATACCTAATGTCAAGATGACCAAGATAAATAATGGAAGGGCCTGGAGTCTGAGGATACTAACAAAGTTGAAAGTGTTGCTCTCCTTGGGATTCCTGGCATTGGGTAATACCGTATTTCCAAGAGATCTGCCTTGAATGCCTGATGCTATTGACTGAACCTACAATTATGGTGTGAGGAGACCAAGGGCACTTCACTACCAAGGAAGTTGAGCCAGTTAAATGGCAATAGTTTAACAGCCGGTAATACCCACATATATGTGCCTGGCAGACCAACTCAACTCGGTGTGAAATTTCACAGTGGTCTAAGTTTAAGGGCTCATTTACATGACTGAAAAAAAAAACAGATGACATCCATGTGACATCCATGTTGGATCCTTCTCAACACCACTGAGAAGTACTGATGAGCGAACACGTTCGGCCGAATACACACACTGCGTGTGCTTGACGCCGTGATTGAGTCTCCTCGCCGCACGCTAAGTAGCCAATTAGTGCGCAGGAAGGTGCTGGCATTACACTGATTGGCTGGCCGGGAACACGTCATCGGGTGCAATAAAGCACCCGGTGACATGTGACCGGCGCATACCGAGCCAGGGAGAGCTGCTGCACAGAGGGACAGACAGTGTAGGGAGAGAAGAACGCTAGGCAGGGATAGAAAACGCTCAGAAAAGACCCAACAGCCCTTTTAAGGGCTATTATATCTGGAACAAACTATTATTTTATTAATTTGGAGGACTTTAAAGGTGGTGAAAATAGCGCTAGGTGGCCTGCCATTAACACCACATGCGCTGCAGCAGCAAGGAGGAACATAAACTGTAGAGAGAGAAGCACGCTAGGCAGGGATAGAAATCGCTCCAAAAAGACCCAAAAGCCCATTTAAGGGCTATTATATCTGGCTTCAAGACATTTTTTTTTATTTTGTGGGGGTTAAAAATAGCGCTATGTGGCCTGACATTAACGCCACCTGTGCAGCTGCTGCATGCTGTAGGATACTCTCTGTATACTATATATCTGACATCGTTTGCTATTATTTCTGATGTTAAACCTACAGTTCCTCATTTGCGGCTGCAAGGAGGGACCTATACTATAGGGATAGGATTTGGCTAGGCAGGGCTAGTATTTCTGTTCAAAAGACACAAAAGTCCATTGCTATATCTGGCTGCATTTTTTATTTTAGGGCAAAAAGAACGCAAGTGTGCCTGACACTAATACCATGTGCACAGCGTGTGCATTAGAACCATTCTGTAGTCCATATACCTGACATCCGGTAATTTTTCTATCGTTAATTTACGCCGCAGTTCCTCATTTGCGGTGAAATTTTTCTGATCTTACACTTAATAAAAATCTGCACTACTGTACTTGTGACTAAGTTACATATATACTATATAATATGCGCAAGGCGAACAATAAGGGATGGGGAAGTGGGCGTGCTGCTGATGGTGAGCGCAGAGGCGATGGCTCAGGGCGTGGTCAAACTGTGCCTGCTGGCAGAGCCCAAGAAACAAAGTCATCCAAAACTCTTAGCTCCATGTCACAGTTTGCAGGGCGGCGCAAGACACAACTCTTGTCGCCACACCAGTGCAAGCAGGTAGTCGGTTGGATTTCAGCTGATAATGCTTCCAGTCAGCACCACCCCCTCTTCCACAAAGTCCAGTCTCAGTAGCCAAGAGTCTGGGCAACCACATCCTCACCCTGATCCTCCTTCCTCCCACCATGCAGAGTCTGGGGAAAGAACTAATCCCACATTCGGATATTCCGAGGAGCTTTTTTCATCACCGTCTCTTGGCTTGGGCCTCTCGACAAGGCCGCTTGAAGTGGGACATGAGGAGATTTTGTGCCCTGATTCCCAACCTATTGAGCAAAACACAGTCTGAAGAAGATGACGGTAGGGAATGGCAAGTAGCGTCTCACGAGGTGCATGATAATGATGAGACACAGTTGCCAATATGTCAAGGGCAACTAGTGCCTCAAGAGGTTGTTGATGAGGATGAGACGCAGTTAAGTCAGGTTTTTGTTAGTTCACCATGTCAGAAGGAGGAGCAGAGTGAGGATGTGGAAGAGGAGGTGGTGGACGATGAAATAGCTGGCCCAACCTGGGAAGGTGGCAAGCCAAACGAGGACAGCAGTACAGAGGGGGAGAGATCCGCAGCACCGCAACAGGCTGGAACAGGCAGTGAGGAGGCAAAAGGAAGAAGGCAGGCCACGACAACCAGGCCCGCAACTGTTCCCCGGAGCAGCCCCTTGCGGCAAGCTCCCTTTCCAAGTGTTAGGTGTTCCGCAGTTTGGCATTTTTTTGAGGAAAGTGCTGACGATAAACAGAGCACAAGCGCAAATACCGTGCCACCCACCCACAAGCCATAGCTCTAAACGCGCAACTTTCCAAATTGCTGGCCCTGGAAATGTTGCCGTTTAGGCTGGTGGACACTGAGGCTTTTCGCAGCCTGGTGTGGTGGCGGCGGCTATCTGCCGTCCCTGCCTTACACTAGCATGTGTGCAGAAACATAACCCGTGCCCTGACCAATGCAGTTACTGGCAAGATTCACTTAGCAACTGACACATGGACAAGCGCTTGTGGCCAGGGACGCTACATTTCCCTGACGGCACACTGGGTGAATGTTGTGGAGGCTGGTAGCGAGTCGTACCCTGGGATGGCATAGGTGCTACCCATGCCGAGGATTGCGGGCCCTACTTCCATCCGGATTTCCGCAACCACCTACAGTAGCGGCTACAACCCCTACTTCTCTTCCTCCACCTCCTCCTCCAGTTCCCATGTAGAATTGCCATCTTGCAGCACCAGTCAGACTTCTGTCAGAAGCTGGAAGCAATGTAGCACAGCAGTCGGGAAGCGACAACAGGCTGTGCTGAAGCTTATTTGCCTAGGTGACAAACAGCACATTGCCGCAGAGCTGTGGCAGGGCATAAGGGAGCAGGCTGAGCTGTTGCTCTCGCCAGTCAACCTACAGCCAGGCATGGTTGTATCTGATAACGGCCGCAACTTGGTGGCGACTTTGGAGCTTGCCAACCTCACTCACATACCATGCCTGGCCCATGTTTTCAACTTAGTGGTTCAGCGGTTTCTGAAAACCTACCCCAATTTGCCTCAGCTACTGGTGAGGTTGTGTCGCCTGTGTGCCCATTTCCGCAAGTCACCTACAGCTTCAGCCAGCCTGGCAACGCTGCAGCAGTGCTTGTGGTTCCAGCTCACCGACTGCTCTGCGACCTGAGCACGCGCTGGAATTTCACCTTCCACATGTTGGGCAGCTTTGTGAGCAGCAGAGGGCAGTAGTAGAATACAAGCTGCAACACGGTCGGCGCCTTTCTAGTCAGCTTCCACTCTTCACAAGCGATGAGTGGGCATTGATGTCTGACCTCTGTGGGGTTTTGCGCAACTTTGATGTATCTACACAGATGGTGAATGGCGATAATGCAATTATCAGCGTAACCATCACACTTCTGTGTCTACTAAAAATCTCACTGCTCACAATAAAGGCCGGCGCTCTGCGTGTGGAAGAGGCGGAAATGGGGGAAGACCCTACACAGAGTGATAGCCAGACCACCCTTGGTTCGTCTTCTCACCGCGAATTGGAGGAGGAGGACGAGGAGGAGGAGCAGGAGACGGTTGCCACCGCTACACAGGGTAGCCATAGCATGTTTACATCATCTCTTCGATGTGGATGGGCCAAATAGGAGGAAGAGGACGAGGAGGATATTGAGAGTCATCCTCCTGGTGGGGAGAGCAAAGCGCACATGGCTGACTTCACGCTATGCTGCCTTTCTCGTGACCCTCGCGTTATACGCATATTAGGTATCACCGATTACTGGTTGTTCACCCTTCTGGACCCTCGCTACAAAGAGAACTTTCCATCTCTCATTCCTATGGTGGAGAGAACAAGTAAAATGTTGCAATACCAGAAGGCCCTTGTCGAAAAATTGCTCAAAAAATTTCCAGCTGACAATACTGGCAGCAGAGTACGTAGTTCCTTGGCCACCCAAGGAGGGGAGACGAAGATACACACAGCAGTTCCAAAAAGGCAGGGCGACACTCTCCAAGGCTCGGGACAGTTTCATGACACCCCGCCAGCACCCTTACCCTGATGAGTGGCCTAGTGTCACAAGGAGGCAAAAGTTTTGGAAGATGGTAAAGGAGGACCTAGCTGACCGTATCAACGTTCTCAGCGATCCCTCTGTGCCGTATAATTATTGGGTGTCTAAGCTGGTCACGTGGCACGAACTGGTGCTCTACGCCTTGGAGGTACTGGCCTGCCCTGCCGCCAGTGTTTTGTCGGAGCAGGTATTTAGTGCCACTGGGGGCATAATTACTGATAAGCGCATCCGCCTGTCAACTGAAAATGCTGACAGGTTAATGCTTATCAAAATGAACAAGGCCTGGATTGCCCCTGACTTCTCTACTCCAACAAAGGAAAGTGGCTGAACATGAAGGAACCTTAAATGTTTATTTTAGGGTGTATTGAATACACTGTATTATAATGTACCCCTTCCTCTTCTCGTCCTCTTCCTCCTCATCCTTCATCATATGAAACTGCTTAGGCTGCCCTCGAAGTTCACCAGCTGGCCCTGCACCATAATTTTTTAGACGGTAAACTAAGCAGCAGGACCTCACCCATAATTTTTTAAATGGTCAGCTAAGCAGCAGGACCTCACTCTTAATTTTTTAGACAGTCAGCTCAGCAGCAGCATGTCACCTATGATTTTAGACGGTCAGCTATGCAGCAGCACCTCACCCATAATGTTTTAGATGGTCAGCTGAGCAGCAGCATGTCACACCTATTGTTTTTGACTGTGAGCAGCAGGCCATCAATCAGATTTTTTAAAGGGTGTGTCTTACGCCCTCCTTTATGTGCAATAAAGGGGGTATTAAAGTACCTGTTCCTTGTCATTTTTGGCAGCCTTATCACTTTGTTCATAGGTTTTATGAGTGTAGGAATCCCACGTCATGAACAATTGTACCACAATGTGAATGAGGCCCTCCTTTATGTGATATACAGGTTGTATCGGAGTGCCTCTTCCTTGTAATTGTTGGCAGCACTTGTGCTTTACGTACATGTAAATATATTTTTCCTAACAATATTTCCTCTAAAATCAATGTTATCTTCGGTTTTTGGGCGTATTATTGTCATTCCATAAAAGTGGCGTAATACTCGGACATCATCAATAATAGCAGCGACTTTGGTGTCCAAGATGCATCCAGACATCCTCCCCATGCTGTTCCCAAACCATTTCAGTGGTGTTTCCACCGTTTTCCCTATGAACCAGACACCCTCCCCTGTGCTGAGCAAGGGGTGCCTGGTTTAGTGATCGGGTTCTACCATAGACTTCCATTATACTCTGGTGCTCGGCCGAGCATTCGAGCACCACCTAGTGTTCGTCCAGAGCACCCGAGCATTGCGGTGCTCGATCAACACTAAAGATTAGTCCAGTGTGTTATCAACAGATAGCTTGTTAAAGTCCCCTAACCTATATGTGTTTGGTATTGCTGTAATCGTGCTGACTCAGAGAATGACGTTATAATGTAATTTATGCCAAAAAAAGGAACACTGCCAAATTTATAATGTAAGAACTCAGTGGTGATTTTGGTCACAGGTTGGTAACTAAAGGGTTATATTAAAACATGATCCACAAATGATCCCTTTTTGGTGGCACCTACTTTCTACTTTGTCTTCTGACCTGTAGAATGGTGACCACTTTGGGAGATTTGTCTTGTATCACAATAGATGATGGTTCAGCTAGAATCTGTTTAGAATCGATTCGCTCATTTCTAGATATGACCAATAAGCTTGATGAAGTCCTCAAGTGGAATGACTTCACTAGGGGTATTGTGTGGCATTTCTATGGACAAGGAAATCACAGAAAATCACTTGTGATTAGGGATGAGCGAATTTCTTGAACATTCGATTTGGCTGATTCGCCGAATTTTACAAAAAAATTTGCTTCCTGACTAATTACTTTGCCACGAAGTGCATTTTTTTGTAAGTAGTGGGTGCAATGATAGGGAGC
>ONZH01026740.1:0-63474 GCA_900303285.1 Rhinella marina
TGGCTTGTGATTGGCTGTGTTTATAGGCGCCCAAAACAGCACGATGCGGAAGTTGCCATTTCCTCAAGCATGGCGAGATACTCGTCCGAGCAGCGAGCACTTACGAGTAGCCTAATACTCGAACGAGCACCAAGCTTTGACGAGTATGCTCGCTCATCTCTAATAATAGTTCATATGGTGTAATTCCTCATTATTCATAATTTCTTAAACAATGGTACGCATTTTACAAATTCTGCATAGGGCATGTTAATTTATAAGCATGACTTTCTGATTTAAGTCACCTCCTCCATCTTCAAATGACCTAAATTTCCCCTTAAGGCCTCTGACAATTTTCCAGATCTCAGTCAGAGCTTTAAAATTAAAAGATTCTGAAGATGGTAAAGGCAGGAAAGTGACATGCTTCAAAAACTGCAAAAGCCTCTCCTCTTCCTTCCACAAAGCAATCCCACCTCCTAGGTCACCACCCACTAGGATCTGTAAATAGTACTCCCATTTCCAATTTTTGCTATCTATGTCTCCTCCACCAATCTACCATCTATGTCTCCACCAAACTGTTATGTTTCCTTTCATTTTGGCTTTATCTGTCTGTGGTTGCCCTTATGTTTTATCATTAGAAAATAGTGTCTGTATATTTTATTAGTCACTATAAAATGCATTTATTCTTATCACTCAATTTTAGTGTGTTATCACCATACGTAAAGGGGCTATCCGAGACATATATATTGATCCTCAGGATATTTAATTCCTGGTTAGCCCACTTAATATGTAGTGCTGCTACAGACATAACAACATACGCAGTTTCTAAATAGTACTTTTTGAGTTTTTTTGTTTTTTTATTGTTTTTATTTTCTCTTTTTCTCATTTCAAAATGTATATTCATAGATTTTACTAAGTGAAGAGAAAAGTATAAGATAAGTAACTTGATGGAAACAGCATTATATACACAAAACTGAGTGTGATTTTGCATAAAATCTTAAGTCATGAGAGAATTTTTAACATTAAAAAGAAGGGAAATATTATTATAGCTTCAAACTATGCCAAAACCATTACTATTAGAAATTTGTAGTTGAAATACTGTTGCAGTGCAGATCATTAATTACTCTCTTTCCCAGAGCATGAATAAGTAAGGGTTGTTTTCCCTAGCTGTAACGCATAATTAAGAACCATGGCTAAACATTTTTTGTAACACTTCAGTATAATTTTATTAACATATCATTCACTGATTGCCACAGAATGCAGTAAAGCTATGATTCACTAATATACTACAAAGAAATGTTGAAAAAAAAAGGTTAAAAAACTGCAAGTCCTCTAGTGAATATATAAATTTTTTAACAACTGTTTACTTTAGTAATAAATTATGTTTTTTTTGTAAAACAATAGCTTCCATTATTATAGCACCCATAGCATTCTACAGGGATCAACTGTACCACTATATACCACTGATTTTATATGACATTTAATGCGGAATCTGTCAGAAAAAATTGTGGCAAGATCAAAGTCTAAACGTAAAACCACTCAGAAGCTGTCTTACATTTAGGGCTGGCGCCTCTTCATAACTTCGGCGGATCCACCGCCAGTTTAGGGATTTATTAAGACTGGCATCAAAAACACCAGTCTAAATAAATTTGCCCCTCTGCGTGCAATTTTTGAGCTTTGTGACACACTGTATTTTCATCTAAAGGCAATGCTTCTGTTAGACAAAACCTCCTTAGCGCAGCATATAGGAGGGCGTGGCACTTTTTTCTCAGAGATTCAGATGGAATCCATGGGGAAAAAATCTTCATGGGCCTTCATATAAAGTTAGAGCCATACAGTGGTATATATAGCCCTGCAGAAATCAATGAGCAATGTATTACTGATCCATACAACTATGATCATATGTGTTACAATAGCTGCCCATTACCTCCACTGTCCTGCTCTGGTCATGCAGGGGTGCAGCTTCACTCACCCTTCTGTGGTTGTCCCTGGTCGTGGTCTGGACCAGCTCCCCCCCCCCAAAGCCCTTCTGATCACCAGTATCCTGCCCTCCATCTTCAGCTGCAGGCCGCAGCCTTCACTCCTCAGCCCAGCCTGCTCTCTCTGACCATAGGGTGCACATAAACTTTTCAGGCCAGGCCAGTGCCTATTGTATTGACCCTTCTTTACCTGCCCTTACCTCAGACTGTTATATTAAATTGCCGTCCCCGACCTCGACCTGTACCTTCTAATTTTGTCTTATCATTTACATTTATCTAAAATGGCTTCGCGTGGTTAGATGGTGTAGATTGACCATAAACTAAAATAATGTCTTGTTGCTCTTTTTCTCTTCTCTCAATATCTTTTATTCCAATTTTAAAAGCACTTCTACATTTAAGAAACAGGTTGTTGTTGCTACTTAACCTTTCCATTCCAATGTGGCAGTACTTATTGTAAGTTCAAACATGACAAACATTTACCAGTTTAGGACCAGGGTAATGTTGGTCTTCAGGTCTTCAGGTCTACTCAGTGTAGCTGTTTTTCGCACACATTAGCTTAACAACAATAACTTTGTTATTTGTTAGGCTAGCGATATGTTTTATGCATTTTTTCAGGATGTGTACCAAGGTTTACTTTTGTCTTTCTTCCCTTTAAATTCCCTGTAATGTGGTTAGTTAGTGGAACAAAACACCTAGCCTTAGATCTGAAGTAACTGTACATACGTACTGCACACTGAAGACTTTTGGGAGGAGCTAGAAGGAGCCAGGAAGCTAGAAAACAAGCTAGCTATGTAACAAAGAGGTTAGCTCCACTGAGGACATCATTAGGGAAATATGTGTCTTGCTACTACCACCTTCCTGTGTATCATATAGGCTTTGGCCAGATACCAAGTTGGCTCAATTGTTCATGGCACAGGTGTCTGTTACTTACTTTACTCTGTATGTTATCTTTTGAGTATATTTTTGTGTATTTAATCATAGCATTTTTAGACATATAATTTCTGCTTTCTTTGAATTTTAAGTTATAAATGTAAAAAAATATGCTTTTTTAATTTTAACAATTTTTTTCTGGTAATAATTACCAAAAATATAGACTATTTATTTGCACTCATCATTGTCTGCCATAAACATTTATATATTAGATGTCCAATTTGGAATAATTGAGTCTTGTCTAAAATGATTAATGTAGGGAATATTTTTGTTTTTTGGGGTGCAATATTTTAGTGTATTTTTAATTTTTTTACATCTTTATTTTTATGGCCTGTCCCTCATATGTCAGAAAAGACCAATGGGTGACTTTATTATTTTTTTTTTTTTTATTCTACTTTTCCTCTATAAATGGGGCTGCTCAGTTGTCACTGCTAAGGCGGTCTTGAGTCTAGTTTGACCCAGCAGCAACCTCCTAAAACTTGAAACTCGGTCACTGTGTGACCAATCACATCATCACTGGGGGGAATAGATGCAGCAACAGTGCCACTGTTTCTATTTGATACATAGCACTAGGTATAGAAGAATAGAGAAGACGGAAGAAAACTGTTTTGACAGTGAAAACCACTTCTGTCTTCTCTAAGGGTGCATTCACACGACCGTAGTTTTGGGTCCGCATCCGTTCCGCAATTTTGCGGAACGGGTGCGGACCCATTCATTTCAATGGAGCCGCAAAAGATGTGGACGGCACACAATGTGCTGTCCGCATCCGTAGGTCCGATCCGCGGCCCCGCAAAAAAGATAGAGCATGTCCTATTCTTGTCCGCAATCGCGGACAATAGGCAGTTCTATCATAGGGCCGGCTACATTCACACAGCCGGTATCCGTGTTTTGCGGATCCGCAATTTGCGGACCGCAAAACACATACGGTCGTGTGAATGTAGCCTAACAGTGGGGAACCAACAATTAGCTATCTGATTATGTATCACTGTGTATATGTGTGTGTATATTAATATTATTTGCAGTTTTAAGGACCTGGTACGCCATCAAGGGCATCAAGCGTGAAGCACTGAAACCCACTGGCTGAATAATGGAATCCTTTCACAGTAACATTATGAAATTCCTTAATCTCTTCAGTACAATCCATCATTACATTCATACTGTAGGGAAAGCCCATGTGAGTGATATTGGTTGCCTAAAAAGAAGTAAAATGAACTCAAGCACTCAAGTTATGGGTACTGTAGAGCTTTCTGTTACAGGTGGTTAGTACGATGATGTCAAACAGAAAATAAATAGGGTTTCATTTAGTGATGACGAATCCAAATCTTGTTTCTGTTTACAGTAAATATAATAAGTTCCTGATCGCTGTATGTAAGAGTTAACTTATTTGCCCAGTTGTGGCTGAACGAACAAGGCCGCTAGTAATGCGAGACTATGGGAGTTCATATTCTTAACTGTATTAAAGATCTAATCCGAACCGGGATTTGCTATGGATTGGGTCAATAAATTCAGGTCATAAATTTTTTTTTCTAGGTTGATGAAGTAGCCAAACTCACTAATTAGAATGGTTCTCTATATGAGGGTATATAGTCATAGGGTAATTACCAGAGTAGTAGACAGAGCAGCTGCCATGGAGACTAGACGATGAGATTTGGACGATTCACCAAAGTTCTATATAAATTTGATTAGTTCTGAATTAATTAGTCACGATTTGCAATAAATCTGGTATACCCAGGCCACTCCTAATTGTATGCATCCCATTTGGTGGCCCAATTTCATTGTGAAGGGTTGGAAGTTAAACTGCAGGGACAGTGCAGGGAGAGTGCAGAGAGAGGGTATCGCCATGTGCATTACGTTCTAGTGCACCCTCATTCATAGTTCCCTCAATCCGTTCCTTAGGTACTGTGCCGTCAGTATAACAGGCAGTTGTAATTTATCACAGTCTACATCACTACATCTCTATGAAGGCCACCAAGATTCATAGCTAATCCCTTCTGTTAACCATGGAATTACTGTACGTCAGTATTACAGGTCAATAGAAACGGCAGGTCTAATTTATCGGCATGTCCCAAGATTCAAGTAGTGGCCCCATGACAGAGTGTGGATGGTGGCAGCAAGGCTATGTTAATATCACTGTTTATGTTTCCATTCTTCTGATCTATCAGAAGTGCATAAAACAAAAAACAATTCTGCATCCATAAAGCCTCTTTCAGACGGTCAGCATTTTGTCAGTGTTTTGCATCAGTATTTGATCAGTACTTGGAAGCCAAAAACAGGATTGGGTCCAAAACAGAGATAAAATGTTATGGAATTATTTGCATCTCATCTGAGTGTTGAAGCGACTTCTGATTTTGGCTTAAAAATTCTAAACAAGCACTGATGCAAAACACTGGCCAAACACTGACTAAAAGAACTTATTAGCTATGATGCATTTGGGTTGAGTTGGTGGGATGATTTGTGTGGTTCATTCCAATAACCAACAACACTCCTGCCATATGGCAATAATCCAGCTGCCAAAGTACCATTAAGTTCATAGAATGAAGGGATCCCGGATCTTTTGGAGAGATCCACATGGGCTAAAATTTTGTTAAACTGCACAGTGACTTAGAATTTGTTTAAAGACTGTGTGGCTGTAAGAGTGATGCCAAATAAACTTGGAATGCTTAGAATAATGAATTTGGGTCCAGTTGGTCGAGCAATTTGTCTGGTAATACTGTCGTAGTTCCGACCATATATGATTGCAATTAAGATGCAGACTAATTTTCTTGCTAAATGAATGTATTAGCTACGATAAATTTGGGTTTAGTTGGTGGAGAGATTTGTGTGCTTCATTGTAATAACCAACGGCAAACCTCCTGTCTATTAATATTGCAGCTGCCATGTTTGATCCATTCAGCAAGTTCAGCCCATCTGGTTTTAACCCTAATACAAGGAGTTATTTGACTATAGGTGTTTCACATTCAACTTCCTTGAGAGACAGGTGGTGTTCAGCACTAACTGTTCTGTGATGCCCTTACATGTCCATATGTCTACCATTTGCCGACAGGTGCAGGTTACCCATTCAATGTAGTTCGTAATAGGGATCGGGGATTGTAATACTGGAGCAGACTAATTTATTTGGTAAAAGACTGATTTATTTTATAAAAGACTATTCTCTAAAAGACATTTTTTTTTCTCTACAAGACTATCTTTTCAGATAAAAGAATAATTTTTGCTACAAAAAAATGACGATCAATTAGTGGACAATTCTGCTGTGCGAAGAATCTATTTATTTTCACTGCCCAAAGGGTGTTAACAATAAATTGCAGTAACTGTTTCGCTAACAGAAGCTGCTAAATATCAATGTGGACATTCCACAAACAAGAGACTGATACAGGTGTATCATCTCAATTTGTGAATCAGGGCCTAATAGAATTGTTTATCTATTAATCAATGTGGACACGCCACAAACAATACAATGATACAGGTGTATAAACCCAATTTGAGCATCAAGGCTTAATAGAATTGTTTATCTATTAAACAAGGTGGACACCCCACTAACAGTAGAAATAGACAGGTTATTCACCCCAATTTCGGAATCAAGGTCTTATGATATTTTTTATCTAGTAAACAAGGTAGACAACCCACTAACAGTAAAATTAGAAATCTTATTCACCCAATTTGAGAATCGAAGCGTAATAGAATTTCTTAATTATTAAACAAGGTGGACACACCCCAATAACAGTAAAATTAGACAGCTTATTCACCCCAATTTGAGAATGAAAGCCTAATTGAATTGCTTATGTATTAAAAATGTGGACACCCCAATAACAGAAGAACTAGACAGCTTATTCATCCCAATTTGAGAATCTAGGTCTAATAGAATTGCTTATCTATTAAACAAGGTGGACACCCCAATAACAGTTAAATTGGAAAGGTTACTAACCCCAATTTGAGAATTGAGGCCTAATGGAATTACTTATCTACTTAACAAGGTGGACATCCCAATAACAGTTAAATGAAAAAAGTTTATTCACCTCAATTTGAGAATCAAGGCATAATAGAACTGCTTATCTATTAAACAGGGTGGGCCCCCTTAATAACTGTTAAATTACACAGCTTATTCACCCCAATTTGAGAATCAAGGCCCAATGGAATTGCTTATCTACTAAACTAGGTGGTCACCCTAATAACAGTAAAATTAGACAGCTTATTCACCCCAATTTAAGAATTAAAGCCTAATTGAATTGCTTATGTATTAAAAATGTGGACACCCCAATAACAGAAGAACTAGACAGCTTATTCATCCCAATTTGAGAATCTAGGTCTAATAGAATTGCTTATCTATTAAACAAGGTGGACACCCCAATAACAGTTAAATTGGAAAGGTTATTAACCCCAATTTGAGAATCAAGGCCTAATAGAATTACTTATCTATTTAACAAGGTGTACATCTCAATAACAGTTAAAAGAAAAAGTTTATTCACCTCAATTTGAGAATCAAGGCGTAATAGAACTGCTTATTTATTAAACAAGGTGGGCCCCCTTAATAACTGTTAAATTACACAGCTTATTCACCCCAATTTGAGAATCAAGGCCCAATGGAATTGCTTATCTACTAAACTAGGTGGTCACGCCAATAACAGTTAAATTACACAGGTTATTAACCCCAATTTTAGAATCAAGGCGTAATAGAATCGCTTATCTATGAAACAAGGTAGGCACCCCAGTAACAGTTTTATTAGACAGCTTATTCACCCCAATTTGGGTATCAAGGCATAATAGAATTGCTTAGCTTTTTAACAAGGTGGACACTCCTATAACAGTTAAATTATGCAGCTTATTTACCCCAATTTGAGAATCAAGGCCTAATGGAATTGCTTATCTAATAAACAAGGTGAACTCTGCTCAATTAGATATCTTTGTGCCCTACACAATAAATTATCCAAACTGTACTGTCTCTTATAGATCTCTTCAGCTTCAGATTACAGTCCTTGCACTGTCCCCGTAGTCTCCCTATGCTCACCCTAAAGTTTGTAAAAACTCTCCCTACAATCTCCCCACACTGTCCTTGCAGTCTCCCTATCCAATATTCCACAATTAAAGGCATTTTAAACACTGACATTCTAGGAAACCATAAAACACGAGGAAATTCGGATTCTACTTTGGATTATTCAATTCGATCAACACTAATAGAGATTATAAAATAGAGATGAGCAAACCAATTCTATCATTTCAGAATTTATCCTAATTTTTTTTTTTAAAATATGATTCTAACAAACTTCCTTTAATTCGTTTCAGGCAGAGAAGAGAGAAACTAATATGCATCTAGATATGTGTTGTATGTGTAGAAATATACAGATATGAGTTATGAATAAAATGTATGTCTATCTATATGTATTATACATGTCTATATCTATGTAGTATTAGTGTATAAAATCTTGGGTGTAGACTGAATTGTAAAACAATGGAGAGTCACTCTATAGATAAAAAGGCTAAATACGGTTTGTTAATTGAAATATCAGGAAGCCTCTTTGCATTGGTAAACAAGGGGCCAGAAGGAATGTTTTGGTGAATTACATTTCAAAGGCTCCTGGGTGTTTTTCCCATTCCATTGCAAATAGCCGCTATTGTGAGGCCAGGTTCCATGTCTCCAACTTGAGTAGTTTGCGTTTTGGGGGTAAACATGGAAGAGGCAGGTAATTGTAAAATGTTTATGTGGGAACATCGGCCTGATTTCCATGCGCAGATAGAGGGTGGAGAAATCTGAAGATCAAAACATTATTTTGATCTTGAATGAGATTGGTCGGCACCAGTGGCATGGGAACCTCACAGAGAGGATGCTTCCATTTAGTATATAAAACCTTGGCCATGGTCACTAGGGGGAAGATCCTGGGGGGAGATCCTAGGAGGAGAGGAGATCCTGGTAGAAGATCCTGGGTAGGAGATCCTAGGGAGGAGGAGGATTCTGGGATCAGACCAGGCCAGACGGAACTTAGTTCAGCCTTGGGTAACTATATGGTGACTCTTTATTGTTGTATCATTGTTTGATTATTGTGCTGTAGGGTTATTTTTGGAGGAACCGTCTGTATTGTTATGTTTTTCTGGCTAATGTTCTAGGTCTGTTTGTATCAGTGTGGTTTTATATTTTCCAGTGTTTGATTGTTGGTTGATTTTTCTATTCTCGCACAGTTCATTTGTGTCTACAAATAATATAATTTCTTTTGTTTCTATGCACTGTTGTTGTGTGCTTTCTTCGCTGACCGTCCCCTAGAATTTACGTGAGGATATTATTATTGTTCAGTATTATTATGCTTTAATATTAATATTGTCAATAATCGATATTTCTTACATATGGTAGCTAAGGTTTCTAATATGCAGAGTGCCTTGTGTACATGCCAAGTATTGCAGGACAGGCAATGCTGCTTTTAGTTTCTGGGAAAATATATGCAAATTTGTATATCTTACTTCTGCTGGAAATCTAATTTACATATTTTGGGGTTTCTGGGAAACATAATCAAATTTCTTTTCCTGGAAAAAGGAAAAGACAGCTGAGCCTTTCTCATTCCACCAGATGATAGACATGCTACTTAGCATATATTTTTCCCAGAAACCAAGAGAAATATTGCCTACAATACTTTTCACGTATACTAGGTAGTCTCCATAATATAAATAGTACCTGCCGAGAAGCCCCAAGCCCTATCAGGAAAAAAAAAACACACACACAAAAAAACCCCCCAAAAAACAGGGCCATTCTGTCTGCTCTGATAAAAGACATGAGAAAGACTCAGCTTTCTTTTCTTTTTTTTAAGGAAAGGTAATTTGAATATCTTTCCAAGAAAGCGGAAGATATGCAAATTACCTTTCCAGCAAAATTAAGATATGTGAATTTGTATATATTTTTTCTCAGAAACCAGAAGAAGAGTTGCTTGCCCTATAATATACCTCTTTGTACTTTTCAAGTTTGGGGACCTGTACCCGAACCCGGACATTTTCACTGAAGTCTGGGTTCAGGCGATTTATAAATTACTTTATCATTTTTTGTTATAGCATGGTTATATAGGAAAATAACATAGTAGTTAAGACCTTTAGAGGCATTTAATTTTGCATTCCGTCATAACAGAAGTCTATGGATCCATTATGCTCCCATAGACTTCCATTATGACGGAATGCAAAATGGAATGCCTCTAAAGGTGTCCCTTTTGCATTCTATCTTATAGGGTATCCCTATTAAACTGGCTGACATTAGCCATGTGCTAATATCAGCAGAACCTAACTCTGCTATTTTTGTGTTTATTCATGCCCCTGTTACTGCACAATTCTAACTTTTATAATATGCAAATTAGCCTCTAGGAGCGGGGGGGATGTTGCTCCTGCTCCTAGAGGCTCCGTTCTCCTATGTACCTCATTCCATGCCCTGCCAGTCTTGATTGACAGGCCAGGGTTCATCCCTTATTCATAATGTTTCATTTCTTGAGATGAAGTTGGTCTTGGTGGGGTGGGACCCTATTACAAGTTTTGGTATGGCTACTTGTTATAACCTTGCATTTAGTTTCTAAAAGTCTAACTGATATGTAATTTCAGTACATGAAGCATTATTTTGCATGTGAATTACTGCATGTGTTATTTAAGTTATCCCACAATGTTCACTTTTTTTTTCTATGTAACTCACTTTTCTGGATGACTTTCTTGCCTTCTGTGGATGGGCAGCAACTCTCATGAGACAATTGGGCACCTGCATCCCCCAGGATGTATTATAAGTAGCTGTTGTTAACCACTTTCTCCTATACAAAATATTCTCTCATATATAGCCCCAGAGAGATACATATGCAACGTACGGACACCAATTTGCTACGGGCGACCTTCCCTCCAGGGCCCGCTAAGGATGGTGTAACGCACGTCCCAAGTGTAGGAATGCCGAGTGGTATATTATGTGGCCTAAAATGTCTCTGGTGTGTCACAGTGTCACGGTGCTCCTACCTGGAAACGGCTGGACCCCAGGCCTTGGCTCCGGTTGCAATAAATTGGGGGAATAATAGAGGGTCGTAATAATAAAGTCCAGACCTTATGGTGAAATCCAACACAGCTTTACTTAGGCAAATTTGCATCCAGGTAACAAACTTCTGGCTTTATCTTGGCTTCCAGCAGGCTTTAGCTTATCAATAATTGGCAGGCAAAATCTTCTGCTCTAATTCTCTGTAGCTCACTGCTGTACTAACTTTCTATAAACTTGTATTTCTTCAAATGGCTGCAAAGGCTGCACTTTCCTTCTTGGTCGGACTTGTATTATGCCAGGGAAACACCTCCTGGCTGCTGAGGCTGTATACCTCTGTCTTTCAGGCTACTAGAACTGAAGGTGCTCTGGCCGGCATGGGCACGTCCTTCCCCTAGCAGAGGTAACTAGAACTAACTGGTTCTAACTGGTATCCACCCTTACTGAAGAAAGTGAGAACAGTCCACTTCTCTCCAGAAGGGGGGTGGGATTCAGAATGGAAATGGAAAGGTCCACCCTGATAACTATATAGTAGCTCTGCCTTTGTTTTGCTGCCACCTGCTGCTACACCAGGCACATTACATAGTAAAACAGTTTCAAACATTATATAGATATACACATTTTTGCAGGTTCTGGAATAGGAATGCATAGAATGACATAGTGTTAGCAGACACAGATAGAAGCAGTCTGGGGTGTTACACATATGGTATGGAATGTTATCACAATTTCCTTCTCTATTGTCTACACAGTGATCTAGCTATATAGTTCTATGAATTTAGAAGGAGCAAAAAGGTGCATGAGCCATGTCTCCTATTTCACTGTGATGTCACTATGCTTGTACTGAGGGGAAGTGAAGGGAGTTTTTTTTTTATTATTATGGCACGTAATTTGAGACTATTTAAAATGCTTTATTCATTGCATAATAATAAGTGTTGAGTGAATCGAAGTGGATTTTGATCCAAATTTCAGGGAAAATTTGATCCGATGCGAAGCAGAATTTCCTCATACTTTATAATAACGAATCGATTTTCCTGAAATGAGGTAACAAAAAATCATACTTAACTTATCCGTTTGAGTGTGAAGAGCCCGCACAAAATCTTGTGCGCGGTGACGTATGGCGTCACCATGCCGGCCGATGTGTTGACATCATCATGTACTGTGCGAGATTTTGCTCTGGATCTTCGATCAAGATGGCGGTGGCAGGCTCTTCGCAATCAAATGGGTGCGGTAAGTATTATTTTATGCTTTTTATTATATACCTTAATATTTTTAGATGCCGTAATCAGTGATGAATGGGGCATCTGAGGGGTACAATGACGGGGAACTGCAATTGCCATTTCCTGTCATTGCACCCACTGCTCACAAAGAAATGCGCTTTGAGATGAAGTAATTTGTCACTTAGCTCATCTCTAATAATAATACTTTTCATAGGATTAGCCCTTTAATCTAATTTGTATCATTTTAGCTTTGTAGCCTGGTCATCATGCATACATTTATACCCAAATTTGTTCTTTCTGAAGTTATACTTTGACATTAAAGGTGCAAACTTTTGCCATCAGTATCCATCTGACCTCTTGGCACAAGTAGCTTGCAATAAGTATTCTGGAACTAATGCTTTATTAATTTCATTTATTTTACTTTTATCTTTTATTCAGGTGAAGAATTATATTCTATCTACCAATTAAGTTCAGTTCTATATAATTGATGTCATATTTCTTCTCTGAAGAGAGGGTTGGAGAAAACCAATTATTTTAAACTAATCTTTGACAAAACTTTTTCTGACCAATGCAAAATATTTAGTAAATTTAATTAAGACTGCTGACTTTCATCAAGTTGCAATTTAAAGCAGCGTACTATGATTTGCGTATCAAATGTAAAACAGATAAGAACTACATGCCACGTGTAGACTTGGGAATTTCTGGATTAATTATAGTTGCTCCTTTAATACAAAGATAAGCTTACAGAAATGGCTGTGCTGCGTAACGTACATACCTGGCTAATTATTATTATTATATTATTTGTGAGGAGAACGTGTTATGGTTTGCTACAAACCTGTAAGATGCATCATAACCTCTCTAACATTTTTTTCATTGTGCTAATTTAATATTCTAAGAACTACATGAATTCATGAGTCATGAAGAGGTATAACCAAGCAAAAGAGTTTCCCATTATAATTATTCAGTAGGGAGCATATGTGTGCACAGCCCATTATGTTAAGTTGTGCCTTGGGAGCAAAGAGTGAATTGATGAACCGCTTGGCACATTACAGCAAACTTTTCACATTTTGCTGCTGCCAAAGTCATGTCCCTGAAAGCACAGACAACAGTTTCAAATCTAGTACATTTATACGTAGATATATTTTTTACAAGAGGCATTGGGGAAGACTTAATAACACCATCTAAAAGTAAGACAGTTTAAACTTAGACAGTCTTAAACTACACTAGATTTATTACAATGGCTGATGTCGGATGATAAATCTGTTTAGTCATTAAGGCTATGCCATCTATACATGTTACAAAGTGAAAGTAAGAAGCCTGGGAATGCGATATCACCCATAATGCCGTGAAGACTGCCAATCAGCAGGTAGCCATCCCTTGTGATGTCACAGCCCTTTAAAAGCCTCATCCTGCATGGTCCCGCCATTTTACTGTTAGCTGAGCTTAGGGAGAGACGTGACAAACTCTCTGGACAGTGTTGTTAAAAGCTTTAAATTATAGAATATTGGATAGGAAGAGTCCAAGGACAATGTAGGGAGATCGTAGGGAGAGTTTTTACACACTGTAGGAAGAGCATAGGAAGCTCATAGGGAGACTGCAGGGACAGTGCAGGGACTGCAAGGGATCCATAATAGACAGTACAGTTTGGATAATTTATTGTGTAGGGCACAAAGCTATCTAATTGAACAGTGTCCTCCTTGTTTAATAGATAAGCAGTTCTATTACGCCTTGATTCTCAAATTGGGGTGAATAAACTTTTTTCATTTAACTGTTATTGGGGTGTCCCCCTTGTTTAATAGATAAGTAATTCCATTAGGCCTTGATTCTCAAATTGGGGTTAATAACCTGTCCAGTTTAACTGTTATTGGAGTCTCCACCTTGTTTAATAAAAGCTGTCTAGTTCTACTGTTGTTGGGGTGTCCACCTTGTTTAATACATAAGCAATTCTATTATGCCTTGATTATCAAATTGGGGTGAATAAGCTGTCTAGTTCTACTGTTATTGGGGTGTCTACCATGTTTAATAGATAAGCAATTCTGTTAGGCCTTGATTCTCAAATTGGGATTAATAAGCTTTGTAATTTAATTGTTATTGATAAGTCCACCTTGTTTAATAGATAAGTAATTCTATTAGGCCATAAATCTCAAATTGGGGTGAATAAGCTGTCCTTTTCTACTGTTATTGGGGTGTCCATCTGCCTGTCACAGTAACTGTTTCACTACCAGAAAGGACTAGCTATGCATGTTGCTGCAAAGCACAGTGATATACACCGAGATACACTCTCTCTGCAGGCCAGGACGTAGCAGATTTAACCGAACAAAGCAAATTTCTTGAAAAAAAATTGGCTAAGCACCCAAATCGAATTTTTGAAAACTTCACTCATCTCTAGTCAACATGATAACAGAACCAAACATAGATATGGTAAGAGAACCAAATGAATTAAAATTAGACATAATGTTAGACATAAGATGGTATATGTTAGACATAAAATAGTGCCTGCTAACTTGTGATCTCATATACAGTGATTACGGGGTGCACTTATACACAGTGCATGTTAGAGAATACACCTTAGTATACTTTTTGCCTTTCCCACAGTTGTTCTGCTGACTGACAGTATTAAGAGTATGTCCAGCAAAGACAACCAGTATTAAATAGAACTGAAATGACCGTTGAAGTCTGATAATGTAAAACATTATGCACCCCATGCGCTGGACATCAGACTATCAGCTTTTTGCTGTCTTGTCTTTTTTTATCTCACCTTTTTTACATTTGGTATAGCTTCTTCTGCTCATGCTGCAGCAACTGGCTTGGTATGCCTTTAAGGTTACCTTTCGGTAGCTGCTTTTTGCTGTAGATAAAAGGCTTAACATCAGAAGTCAGTATTCTGCTACTGGTTATACATTTTGGTACCTTTTACATTTACATACCTAGCTATCACTTGTGATAGCCCCACTGAAATTAGTAAAAGGAGCTCTCAGGAAGATAAAGATGTAACTCCATGTTACATGTAAAGGTTATACTTATAGGAATTGAAACACTAGATAACAAGCAATGCTGGGATAATTTTGCTCAAAAGTCATAATTGTGGAAGCAGCTCTAAACTATATTAACATAAGATTAGCTGAAGCAAAACATTTACTAATTTTTTTAGTAAGATTTTACAAACACTTTACTTAAAATAGCATTCTTGAATAAAAGCAAATTCTTATTCAAACTATGAATTAACTGCATTACCTGGGCTGCTTTGCATTTTAACTTATGCATGTTCTTCTAGTTTTGAGGACTAGTCATATGTGCCTTGAAAAAGTATTCATACCGCCAGAACTTTTCTAAAAGTTTTCACCTCATACAAACGTAAATGCATTTTATTGGGATTTTATGTGATAGACAAACACAAAGTAGCAAGTAGCATTGCACATCTAGAAGCTGAAATTCTTGCCCATTCTTCTTTGCAAAATAGGGGATGGTATTTTCAGGGTGATGTGCAGTTGTCACACACTCACCTGTCCAGGCACCAATGCTGCAGCCTCTCTCTTCGGTGTGGCCACCTCAGGTAAGATGTGCTGTCAGGCTGCACCTCCCAGTAATGCTGTCATATCCCTAGCAACAGAGCGCAATGCTCTGTTTCTCCCTACAGCGTGCGTACACTGGGGGAGATTAACGACAGGCTGAGTGACAGCCCAGCCACCCAGTTACTCTGTGACTTGTAAACTGTCCTATGGAGCACCAAGTCCATGGACCTATCAGGTTCTGATCCAGGGACTCGGTGCTCTATTTAAATCCACTCCTGGCAATTCACCTTTGCCAGTGATAGTCCTTTACTCCCTAGCTATGCTCCCAGTTCTTGTTCTGTGTGTGCTTTTGGATTATTTGTATTTTTGAACTTGGCGTGCTTTTGACCACTCTCTGCCTCTTGATTTGGTACTGTGTTTCCTGTCTGCTTCTGATCATGGGTTGGCTATTTGACTACCCTCCATCTCTAGTTTTGGTACTGTATTCCTCTCCTGGTTCTGACCCATTTCTGTACGACTCTACTTTTATGTTGTCTTTGTCTCTGTGTGTCGTCTGTCTTGCACCTTATTGGAGTAGGGAACGTCAATCAGTTGTGGACTTTCTGCCTAGGACTTGCACTTCAAGTAGGCAGGGACAGCAGATGGGGTTCCAGTGAGGGCTCACTGTCTTTGTTTTGCAAACCAACCGCTATAACAGCAGTGTTAGTTTTTCACCACACATGGCATTTTTCATTTAGGTCAAAAAGTTAAACTTTGTTGACATCTGCCAGTGCACCTTCTTCCACATTTGCTGTGTACAATACATGGCTTTTGGCAAACTACAAATGGGACTTCATATGGCTTGCTTTCAAAAATGGCTTTCTTCTTCCATTCTTCTATAAAGGCCAGATTTGAGGACTTTACGACTAGTTGTTGTCCTATGGACAAATTCTCCCACCTGAGCTGTGGATCATGAGCTTCTTATCTGCTTCTAATTAGTGCTCTACTTGCCTGGGCTGTCAGTTTAGATGGATGGACATTTTCAAATGATGTATTGAACAGTGCTCCATGAGATGTCCAGCGCTCCAGAGATTGGGATATATTTTTATAACTTAATCCTGCTTTACACTTCTCTACAACTTTAGCCCTGACCTGGCTGGTGTGTTCCTTGGTTTTCATGATGTTGCTTGATCATTAATGTTCTCTAACAAACCTCTGAGGCCATCACATAACAACTGTAGTTAAACTGAGAATAAATTACACACAGGTGGACTCTATATTTAAGTTTGAGGGTGTAACATGAGGTGTTCAATGTGTCTGAATATTTTTTCAGGCACTGTACATGACTTCTAAAAGTCTAAAACTCCACAAACAGCATGAACACAATAGCCCCTGTCATCTGTAATTATAAGAACTAGGTTACACTAGTAACTTGTTTAAACCTTTTCCAGAGAGAGGCTTGGTTTCTGAGAAGGAAAAATAAGATTTCTGGGAAAAATATTCAATGTATCTTTCCTTTCAAAAGGAAACAAAAGCTAAGCATGTCTGATGCCACGTAAGATTTGCTAATTTGCATATATTTTTCTCAGAAACCCAGAACAGCATTGCCTGGCCTACAGTGCTCCTCGTGCAGCACTGCTCTGGGCTCGTATTAAAATATATGCAAATTAGCATTTCTTACTTCTGGCATCAGAGAGGCTTAGTTTTCTTTTCCTTTTGGAATGAAAGTTTGTTTGTATATCTGTGGGTTTCTGGGAAATATATTCAAATGAGCTTTCTTTCCAAAAGGAACATAAAGCTAAGCCTGTCTGATGTCATGATATATTTTTCTCAGAATCCCAGAGCAGTATTGACTGCTCTACAATACTTGTATACACACTAGACACTCTCTATAAAGAGAAAGAATATCCACTAGACAACATATATATTTCCCAGGAAGCCAGAATTGCACTCCCTCCTTCTTCTCCCTCCCCTCCCCTCTTTCCTTCCTCTCCTTCCTCTCCTTCCTCTCCCTTTCTCCAATTCCCCTCCCTTTCTCCCTCCTCCCTCCCCTGTCTGCCTCCCTCTCTATCTATTTTGGTCATATCTGCATCCTAATGTAAGTCCCTCAAAAGAAGCATAATTTCCATATGGTATTGTCATCAATCCTCTACCTGAATGCAAAGAAATTCCTATGTGAAACAAGGCAGCAGACTTCAGAAGTGTTAAAGCTAGGAATATCGATCCGCCTCTCATTGAAGTGTTGTTTATTTGGTCCCCTGAGAACATGGTAATATAGGAAATATTACACCAAGAGGTTTTCTTCATTGCCTTAAACTGGTCAAGCATCCAGTTCACAGTAATAAAGATGTCAAATCACCTCTGCATTTACCTTCAGCCAGTCATCCTATCTTCCCTTAGCTATAGGTCAACCAGAAAATAAGCAGTAAGTGTTCCATAGTAAAACTAGATTTTACATTTTGTTGTGGAAGTGTATTACCTTTATTAGTCTGAGATCCATATATATATATATATATATATATATATATAATATCAATGTAATTGAATACATTAAATAAGTATTCCAGGTTTTAATATTAATGACCTATCCGCAGTTCGGTCAGGGTCCGACTCTAAACATATTATTACATTTACAGGATCCATTAACTTTTCTTCCTAATATATATATGAAATATTGGGACCACTGATTGATAAATTTTTGTGTTATTTATGGCACCACACACCCAAGAACAGTATTATATATGGTTCAATATGGTTCAGATTTAAGGGGGTTGCAGGGGTGCTACTAGAATAATTTTAAAAAATAATAATTTCAGTGCAACCCTTTCTGACTACAGCAGTGATGTGCCCAGGTCCTGAGCATGACTGTCTTCTTAGAGAACTGTGTAACAACATATATATTTCCCAGGAAGCCAGAATTGCACTCCCTCCTTCCTCTCCCTCATTGTACAACAGTGCCAAATGGGGCAAACAAAAAGGAGGGAATGCCTAGGGGGGTGGCATGGAGTTCACGATAACATATCACAGGGTGATAAAAGTGGTAAGGAGAGTGGGAATTATGATGATGACTGTGTGTTCGATTGGGGTGCTGACGCTCTGCTCATTGGATTCTGCTGCCTTTAGGGGACTGATGGTGTGCGCTCTGCCTCAATTGATGATACCTGACTGCCATAATTTCTCCAAAAAAGCCAACCCTGTACTCTCACATGGCAGAGAACATGGACTGCTCCTTGGAATTTTTGCTATCCAGCAAGGTGCATGCCACAGTGGAATCCTGGAGCAACTGGTATGGTCAGGGACAATACAAGTCTATCATTTCCCACTGCAATGAGGTCAGGTCCTATTAACACCTCCATGTTTGTGTTGTCCTGGTTCCCACACCAGCTGCTTATGCGCCTCTTCCATGTCATCTCAAATGGACATCCTCCCATCTACAACAGAAGCAGGGCAGACCATTGTTTCCAATCCCCATAACTCTTGTTATATGTGTAAACTGAAGCATTGCCATGCTGTCTTAGAATTAATGAGCAGGGGCGAGAGATGCCACACAGTGTATCAATTCCTGAAGAGCATGAAATATCCCACTGGCTTTGTTCACACCAACTGAAATTGGGTAAGGTGGTCAGCAACAATGACAGGAAAATTGTGGCTGCACTGCAATTGGGGGACATAAAACATATGCCCTGCCTGGCGCATGTGAATAAGTAAAATAAAGTAAAGTATTGTTGCTTACAGAGGCTGCTGGCTATGTCCAGGAGAATGTCTGTGCATTTCAGCCTTTCCAACAGCTGCCAATTCAGATTTATGAAAATGATGGACTGCTGTTTTTTTTGGTGCTGCACCAGGCTGATGCTAATGGATACATATCATTCAAACAACAAGGTTCAATCCTGGATTGTAGCCTTTCTCCAGCTTATACCATTTTGCCTGACCTTATGGATTTCCTCGCACTGGAAAAGTGGCCATAACTGGCCCAAGTTTGCTTCTCCATACTGTCTTTTCCAACCTTCAGTGTCATCCCAGACAGGGTTTCTAACACGGCAGGTGGCGTCTTTACAACAAAACAAAGTTCTTCTCTGCAAGTCTACAAAACATCACATTTGTCATCAGGCATGAATCCATGGCTGAGACCGAAAAATAGATCTGCCATCGCTGACAGTGACTATAGATTGCCAGCCCAATCATCCCTCTGCTGCTCTCTACCTGTCATTATGTTCTGTACTATATGGGTGCTGCTCTGACTACTGCTGTCACCATTGCCACCACAGCTGCTCCTTCCCCTACTGCCATTGTTATTGCCATACACAGGTGCACTTCTACTCCTTTGCCAGTACTACTACCACTACACAGGCACATAGCTACTGCCTTGTCTGTTAGGTTCCATGAAGTGTTGATATTGCTAACACTGAAATTGCTGCCACTATTACCCCTTACACACTCCACATCAACACTGTACTGCTGCTTCCAATAAAAAGAGAATTTTGAGATGCTTATTAAGGACAAGCCACTGTCATTTTCTGACATCAACATGTGTGTATTGTAAGGGATCGTATCCTCTCAGGGGGTCGATATCACACAATCGCTTCAAAAACACAGAGATTTTCAGGTCCAACTCAATTTTATTGGCACCAGCACACCAAAACAAATCATAAAAATAAACACCTGCCCGGATAAGCTCTGGCTAAACATAGGTTTTTTCCTATCTCTACTTATTACAACGCTGTTCACATTCAGCTTTTGTTGCGGCTTCCGTCAGCCGTACGGTTCAGCCGCTTCCTGGCTGTAACCTCCACAAATGGGGAGAGATTAGGCTACACATAGCCTGTGCTCTCCTTAGCCCACCTGGCTGAGACCACGACAAGCCTCCCTGGCTTCAACCTCTCTCAGGTTCAGTTCCTCTCTCCCATACTGACACACTGGAGGTTTACTTATCCCTCCCAGATTACTCCAGCTGGCCTCCCCTGCGATCTCCTCAGGCCAGAGAAAAAACATGCCCTGGAATGGGGTGGATTGGAAAGGTCCCACTGCCAACCTACCTTCCCAATCTAAATAAAATCCATCCCAGTTATTACTATCAAAATAGCTCCAGCAACTAGGTTTGCTGAAACCAGCACAGTCTACCTGGACTTTATTCATCTCACCCAGATGAGGAACCTGAGTGAGATACATACCCCTTCCAGCTCTACAGTACATATCACCACAGAATATAAACAGGGGAAGCCTGGCATCAGACTCCATTAAGGCATCATTTTCAGAAATTTGCTCAAAACAAGTAACTGTTTCTTCTGACACTACTGTGTGTATCTGTATAAGTGAGCCACAATTGCCCACGTTAAGGCATAATTTTTGGACTGCTTGTTCAAAACAAGCTACTGTTTTTTCTGACAACACAATGTGTTTAAACACCTTCTTCTGAAAAGGGACAATTTGTGGAAATTTTTTAATTTTAACAAGCATAACAAATGCAACAGGGCAGTTTGTTTTTAAATATGCTGTAACAATTCAGTGAGTGTGTACCCACTGTGCCAACTAACTGGTTTGGCTTTACGTTAACCCTAAGGGCATTATTCCAGTGTTCTTCTGGTATTCATGCTTATCCTGTACTGGGATCTGGACTTTGTTGCAGGGGAGTAACCAGCTCGCTACATCTTGAAATAGTCCTAGTGTAACTGGCAGCTGACGCATTGGATTCAGGCACACCAGTGCAATCACCAGAAGCTCAGAAAATGCATGAAAACTGCAGGAGAATTCTCAATAGTCACTTAGACAAATACTCTGGTTATTGAGAACAATATTTGTTAACACCTTTAACCATGCTACTATACCCATAGCTACTATGACATTATTTACTATTGCTGTCATTGCATTTACCCCTTCCCAACCAGCACTGTAATAGTACGGCGCTGCAGGAAGTGACTTTCCGACCAGTGCCGTAGTACTGCGGTGTGCTGATCAGGCGGGCGCAGCTGCGGGGGACCAGCTGTTCCCGTTAGCCGGACCCCTGCTGTATGAGCCGGCATCGGTGAAAACACTGATGCCGGCGCATTAACCTTTGATGTGCCGCGGTCAGCGCTGACCGCGACGGATGCAATGTGTGGAGCAGGAGAGAGAGGCAATCAGGTCCTTGCACTGCGAGGACCCGATGGCAGGGAAGGCAGCTCGATGCCTTCCTTAGGCATCGTGGTTGCCTTCCTGTTAGCCTGTGAGATCCAGCCTCCTGGATCTCACAGGCAGGAAGCTGTAAGTGTATTACAATGTGTAATACACTTACAGCCAATGCATTACAATACAGAAGTATTGTAATGCATTCTACAGGGGATCAGACTTCCAAAAGTTGAGTGGGACAAGTTTCAAGTAAAAAAAATGCATCCTTCTCCCAAAATAAAGTAAAAAAAAATTTTTTTAAAAATAGGGAAAAAAAGAAAAGTAGTCATATTAGGTATCACCGCATCCGTATCGACTTCCTCTATAAAAATATGACATAATCCACCCTGCCAGATGAACACAGTAAAAAAAAAAAGTGTCAAAACAGCCATTTTTTTGGTCACCTTCCCTCACAAAAAGTGTAAGACCAAGCGATCAAAAAGGCATATGTACCCCAAAATGGTACCAATCAAACTGTCATCTCATCCCGCAAAAAATGAGACTCTACATAAGACAAAAAAATAAAAAAAGACAAAAAAATAAAAAAAACTATGGCTCTCAGAAAATGGCAACATAAAAAAATGAGACTCTACATAAGACAAAAAAATAAAAAAAGACAAAAAAATAAAAAAAACTATGGCTCTCAGAAAATGGCAACATAAAAACAAGATTTAATTCTGTTCAAAAATGCATCTAATGTCTAAAACTTAACAAAAATAAAAATAATAGACATATTAGGTATCGCATGATAAGCCCCCTCAGGTAAATTCTGTAAAAAAATAAAAAATTAAAAAAAATAATGTCAAAACAGCCATTTAATGGTCACCTACCCTCACATAAAGTGTAATACCAGGTGATCAAAAAGGCGTATTTACCCCAAAATGGTACCAATCATCTCATCCCGCAAAAAATGAGACCCTACCTAAGACAATCGCCAGAAAAATTTAAAAAAAAACTGTTACTCTCAAATAAATGGCAACACAAAAACAAGATTTATTCTGTTCAAAAATTCGTTTACTGTGTAAAATTTAACAAAAATAAAAATTATAGACATATTAAGTATCGCCGAGTCCATAACAACCTTCTCTATAAAAAATATCACATGATTAGCCCTTCAGGTGAATACTGTAAAAACAATGTAAAAAAAACTATGCCAAAACAGAGATAATGGTATAAAATAACCCAAAATGGTACCAATGAAAGCATCGCCTCATCTCGCAAAAAATGAGCCCCTGCATAAGACAATAACTCAAAAAATAAATCCATATGGCACTCCTTCTGTTCTGAATCTGCCGTGTGCGCCCACAGCAGTTTACCACCGCATATGAGATGTTGCCGTATTCAGGAGAAAATGGGTAACAAATTACGGGATGCTTTTTCTCCTGTTACCCCTTATGAAATTGAAAAATTTGGGGCTAAAGCAAAATTTTATTGGAAGAAATGAAATTTTTTATTTTCACAGCTGAGTGTTTCCAAATTTTGTAAAACGCTTAGGGGCTCAAAGTGCTCAGTACACTCCTTAATATATTCTTTGAAGGGTGTAGTTTCCAAAATGGGGTTTCCACTGTAGGGGTACGTCAGGGTATCTCAATTACAAAATGGTGCCCAAAATCCATTCTAGTAAAATCTTCCTTCAATCTCCCTTTATATAGCGCTCCTTTCCTTCTGACCATGACCACATGCCCATAGAGCAGTTTACCACCACGTATGGGGTATTTCTGTAAACTGCAGAATCAGAGTAATGTATATTGAGGTTTAGTTTGCTGTTAACCCTTGCTGTGTTGCAAGCAACAATCTGCATAAAAAATTAGATTTTGAAGTTTCTCCTCCATTTTCCTTTAATTCTTGTGGAACACCTAAAGGGTAACAAAGTTTGTAACGTCAGTTTTGAATAATTTGAGGGGTGTAGTTTCTAAAATGGGGTCATTTATGGATGGTTTCCATTACATAAGCCCCTAAAAATCACTTTATAACTGAATTGGTGCTTAAAAAATGGATTGGGAAATTTTGTTGAAAATTTGAAAAATGGTTTCTAAACTTCTAAGCCTTCTAACCTCCTTAAAAAAATAAAATGACATTTACAAAATGATGCCAATTAGAGATGAGCGAGCACTAAAATGCTTGGGTGCTCGTTATTCGAGTAGAAATTTTTCGGATGCTCGGGTGCTCGTTTCAAATAACGAACCCCATTGAAGTCAATGGGAGACTCAAGCATTTTTTGCAGGGGACCAAGGCTCTGCATAGGGAAGGTTGCATGAAAACCTGGAAACCTCAGAAAATGATGGAAACACCACGGAAATGGACAGGAAACAGCAGGGGCAGCATGCATGGATGCCTCTGAGGCTGCCTAATCGTACCATTATGCCAAATTCTGGGCAACAGCCTGGTGGTGACCCCCAAGACAATTGTGCTGACCCAGACCAAGATGGGGAAGGCACATGCCTATCACATATTAGTAAAGCACTCAACTAGGCGCAACGAAGGTCCATCACCGCCTGCAGGTGACACCACTGCCCATGCTGGCACTGCTGTCCTATCCCCCGCCCCACGACGCAGGCATAAGCGTCTCCCTCCCCACACCCACCCAGTAGTCCACAGCGTACACAAAGTTCTCCCAGCACAGTGCTCAGCTCTCCCCATCCCAGACGGGCAAACACGCACCCCATACCCACTCTGTCCACAGCAGACACAAAGACCTCCAAACACAGTGCCCAGCTTTCCTAATTCCAGACGGGCTAAGACGCACACTGCACCCACCCATTAGTCTCCACACTTGGGTGGGTGCAGAGCCTTTTAGTGCCCCTCAAGACAATGTTTGTGTGCCACGGGCAGGTAGTAACCGTCCTTGAAGTTGTGGGGGAAAGGCCTCCGGTGACCCTCAAGACAATTTTGGCCGACAGTGTAGTGGCGAGCCTCCAAAAAATCGTGGGTGAGAGCCTGGAGGTGACCCTCAGAAACAAATGGTTTAAAAAAGCATGGTGGTGCACCCCTGAATGACAGTCTGTGACTGAGATTGCAGGTGAACCCGCTAAAATTGTAGTCTAGCACACCTTGGTGGTGAACCCCTAAATTACAAAGTTTGACTGACATTGCAGTTTACATCATGGGGGTGAACCCCAGGATGACTTGTTAAGACTGAGATTGCAGTTTACAGCTTGGCGGTGAACCCCAGAGTGGCTTGGTTAGACTAACATAGCAGCTGAACAACCCAAAAATTTAGCCTGACACAGCATGGCGGTGACTACTGTCCAGTGAACAATTCTGTGGTGTGCGGTACAGTAGCCTCAGTCTAGAAAATATGTTTTTTCTATCACTTATATATACTACAGTCCAGTGAAAATTTGTGTGGTGTGCGGTAAACTAGCCGCAGTCTAGAGAATACGTTTTTTCTTTCAGATACATTTAATACAGTCCAGTGAAAAATTGTGTGGTGTGCGGTACAGTAGCCGCAGTCTAGAGAATACGTTTTTTTTTTAAATTATTATTATATGTACTACAGTCCAGTGAAAAATTTTGTGTTGTGCGGTACAGTAGCCGCAGTCTAGAGAATACGTTTTTTTTTTTAAATTATTATTATTATATGTACTACAGTCCAGTGAAAAATTGTGTGGTGTGCGGTACACTAGCCGTGTACATTTTTGGCCTCAGATATTAATTCTACAGTTTAGTGAATACACAAAATGTTGAACCCCAGGGCTAAGGGTCGAGGACGAGGACGTTGGCGTCCAAGTGATGTAGAGGGCAGAGGCCGTGGTCCTGGGCAGGGTGACACAGTACCTGCTGGTGAGGGAGCAGTGGAACGCCACAGAGGTTCGCTCCCTAGCTTCATCTCGCAATTTACAGGGTCACGTGGTACAGCATTATTGAAACCACAAGAGTGTGAAGAGGTGATGACGTGGATAGCGGATAATGTGTCCAGTAATTTATCCACCACCCAGTCTTCCACGCAGTCCACCCACGCTAGCCAAGCTCCTCAAGCTCAACCTCCTTCCCCCCAGCCTGGCCCCCCCATGGAAAATATGGATTCAGATCCGGCATACTCCCAGGAACTCTTTTCAGGACCCTTCCCAGAGTCACAAACCACTGCTCAGCAGCAACCGGAGCAGTTGCTCTGTCCCGATGCCCAAATTTCAAACTTTCGCAGTCTGTGCGTGACGAGAGTGTGGACTTAGTGCAAGTAGTGTGTCAAGAGGTGTCGGATGATGATGATGATGATGATGAGACACGGTTGTCAGACAGTGACGTTGTTGTCAGGGCAGTAAGTCCAAGGGGGGAGCAGAGTGAGGAATCGGAGGAAGAGCAGGTGGATGATGAGGTGACTGACCCGAGCTGGGTTGGTAAGCCTAGTCAAGACAGTGCTTCTGAGGGGGAGGCAAGTGCAGCACCAGAACAGCTTGGAGGAGGCAGTGGGGTGGCCAGAGGGAAAAGAAGGGCCAGAGCAAGTAGATCAGCAACTGTTTCACGTAGTGAAGCTCCCGTGCCAAGGCCTAGATGTTCGCAAGTCTGGAGGTTCTTTAAAGAAAGTGAGGATGACCGACGGACTGTGGTGTGCAACCTGTGCCACACCAGAATCAGCAGGGGAGCCACCACTAACAGCCTAACCACTACCAGCATGCACAGGCATATGAGTGCTAAACACACGACTCAATGGAACCAAGGCCGTTCACCTCCTGCGGGTCACACCACTGCTCCTTCCACTGTGTCACATGCTGGCTCTGCGAGTCAACCCCCTGCCCAGGACCCTGGCATGAGCGCCTCCCGCCCTACAACCACCCCTTCACCTCCACGATCCTCCACACCCTACACCAATGTGTCTCAGCGCAGCGTTCAGCTGTCTTTGGATCAGACATTGGAGCGCAAACGCAAATACAATTCCACCCACCCACATGCACAAGCCCTAAACGTCCACATTTTCAAAATGCTGAGCCTGGAGATGCTGCGCTATAGACTGGTAGAGAGTGAGGCTTTCTGCAACCTGATGGCGGTGGCTATCCCTCGGTACTTGGTCCCCAGCCACCACTATTTTTCCCGATGTGCCGTCCCAGCCCTACACCAGCACGTGTCAGAGAAAATCATCTGTGCCCTGACCAACGCGGTTACTGAGAAGGTCCACCTAACCACGGACACGTGGACAAGTGCTGGCGGGCAGGGACACTATATCTCCCTGACGGCACATTGGGTTAACTTGGTGGAGGCTGGGACCGAGTCTGACCCTGGGGCCACTCATGTACTGCCCACAACGAGGATTGCGGGGCCTACCTCGGTCACGGTTTCTCACGCTCAACAGGCGGTGCTGAAACTGCTGAGCTTAGGTGACAAGAGGCACACCGCCCAAGAGCTGTTACAGGGCATCACTGCGCAGACCAATCTTTGGCTGGCGCCGCTGAACCTCAAACCAGGCATGGTTGTGTGTGACAACGGATGTAACCTGGTGGCGGCTCTGCAACTCGGCAGACTCACACATGTGCCATTATACACCAATACTATTACCCAAAGTAACAACAACCCATGTAAACACTGCATTTAAAAAATGCCTGGCCCACGTGTTCAATCTTGTGGTTCAGCGGTTCCTCAAGACCTACCCCAATTTGTCTGATTTGCTCACCAAGGTGTGACGCATCTGTGCTCATTTCCGCAAGTCAACCACAGATGCTGCCACTCTCAGGGCAGTGCAACGGCGCTTACAACTGACAGCTCACCGACTGTTGTGCGACGTGCCCACACGATGGAATTCCACATTACACATGTTAGCCAGGGTTTACCAGCAGCGCAGAGCGATTGTAGACTGCCAGATGACAACTTCGACGAGAACTGATAGTCAGGTTAGTCAGCTTCCTCAAGTCTACAATGAGAAGTGGACGTGGATGTCTGATATCTGTCAGGTGTTAAGCAACTTTGAGGAGTCAACACAGATGGTCAGCGGCGATGCCGCCATTATCAGCCTCACCATCCCGCTGCTTTGTCTGCTGAAAAAGTCACTGCTCAGCATGAAGTCAGAGGCTTTGCGCTTGTCACAGGAGATGGGGGAAGAAGATACGTTGCTTGATAGCCAGACCACCCTCAGTTCTGTTTCTCAGCGCATATTTGAGGAGGGGGAGGATGAGGAGGAAGAGGAGGAGACTGTTGGTGAGACTGAAGAGGGTACCTATGCTCATTCCTTCGTATCTGTTGAGCGTGTATGGGCTGAAGAGGAGGAGTTGAAGGAGGAGGAAATGGAGAGTCAGCCTATTGAGGAGAGGGAATTCTTGCGTGTTGGGACTCTGGCACACATGGCTGACTTCATGTTAAGCTGCCTTTCCCGTCACTCTCGAGTTAGAAGCATTTTTGCCAACACCAAGTACTGGGTGTTCACCCTCCTGGACCCCCGGTACAAGCAGAACTTTTCCACTCTCATTCCTGTAGAGGAAAGGAGTATGAGAGTGAATCAATATCAACAGGCCCTGGTGCACAAGCTGAAACTATCCTTCCCATCTGACACCGCTAGCAGCAGAGGACGTAGTTCTGTGGGCCAACTAGCGGGGGAGAGGAGGCGAGCAGGCAGCTTGTCAAGCACTGGCAGGGGAACACTCTCCAAGGCCTTTGCCAGTTTTATGGCACCCCAGCAAGACTAGGTCACCCGTCCCCAGTCTAAGCAGAGTAGGGGGGAGCTTTTTAGAAAGATGGTGAGGGAGTACCTAGCTGACCATACCAATGTCCTGCTTGATCACTCTGCCCCATACAACTACTGGGTTGCAAAGCTGGACACGTGGCCTGAACTGGCGCTGTACGCCTTGGAGGTGCTGGCCTGCCCTGCCACTAGCATGTTGTCAGAGCGGGTCTTCAGTGCAGCTGGTGGCATCATCACTGATAAGCGTACACGCCTGTCAACTGACAGCGCTGACAGGCTGACGATTATTGAAATGAATAGAGCCTGGATTTCACCGGAATTCAAATCTCCACCGGGGGAAAGCAGCTCAACATGAAAATTCTTTATGTATCATCTCTCCTCCTCCTCCTTCTCTTCGCACACAACGCTGAGCCAACAGGCAATTTTTCTGAGGGCCAACTGGCGCTCTTTACAAACAATGTTTACGGAGGGCCACCTACAGGCCCTCTCTCCAATAATTTTTTTAGGAGCGTCAACTACAGACACTCAAAAACAATTTTTCAGGAGGGTCAATTACAGACACTCAAAAACTATTTTTCTGGAGGGTCAACTTCAGACACTCCAAAACAAATTTTTGGGAGGCTCACCTACAGCCATTTGACTGCAATCTCAGTCTGACCAAGGCATTGGTGGTGTCACCGCCATGCTGTGTTAGGGTAAATTTGTGGGTTGCTCACCTGCTACCTCAAGTAACTTGGTCAATTGGGGGTGTCACCGCCATGCTGTGTCAGGGTAAAATTTTATGTGCTTCACCTGCTACCTCAGTCTAACTTGGTCACTCTGGGTTCACCGCCATGCTATGTCAGGGTAAATTTTTGGGTGGCTCACCTGCTACATCAAGTAACTTGGTCAATTGGGGGTGTCACCGCCATGCTGTGTCAGGGTAAAATTATATGTGCTTCACCTGCTACCTCAGTCTAACTTGGTCACTCTGGGTTCACCACCATGCTATGTCAGGGTAAAGTTTTATGTGCTTCACCTGCTACCTCAGTGTAACTTGGTCACTCTGGTTTCACCCCCGTGCTGTGTCAGGGTAAATTTTTGGGTGGCTCAACTGCTACCTCAACTAACTTGGTCACTTGCTGGTGTCACCACTAGACTGTGGCTACTGTGCCACACACCACATAATTGTTCACTGGACTGTAGTATATATAACTGAGAGAAAAAAACGTATTTTCTAGACTCCGGCTACTGTACCGCACACGACAGAATTGTTCACTGCACTGTAGTATATGTAACTGAGAGAAAAAACGTAGTCTTTAGACTACGGCTATTTTACCGCAAACCACTCAATTTTTCACTGGACTGTAGTATATATAACTGAGAGAAAAAACGTATTTTCTAGACTGACGCTACTGTACAGCACACGACAGAATTGTTCACTGCACTGTAGTGTATATATAACTGAGAGAAAAAACGTAGTCTTTAAATGGCGGCTATTGTACCGCAAACCACTCAATTTTTCACTGGACTGTAGTATATATAACTGAGAGAAAAAACGTATTTTCTAGACTCCGGCTAGTGTACCGCACACAACAGAATTGTTCACTGCACTGTAGTATATATAACTGAGTGAAAAAACGTAGTCTTTAGACTGCGGCTATTTTACCGCAAACCACTCAATTTTTCACTGGACTGTAGTATATGTAACTGAGAGAAAAAACTTATTTTCTAGACTGACGCTACTGTACAGCACACGACAAAATTGTTCACTGCACTGTAGTGTATATATAACTGAGAGAAAAAACGTAGTCTTTAAATGGTGGCTATTGTACTGCAAACCACTCAATTTTTCACTGGACTGTACTATATATAACTGAGAGAAATAACATATTCCCTAGACTGACGCTACTGTACAGCACACTACATAATTGTTCACTGGACTGTAGTATATATAAATGAGAGAAAAAACGTATTCCCTAGACTGACGCTACTATACAGCACACTACATAATTGTTCACTGGACTGTAGTATATATAATTGAGAGAAAAAACGTAGACTGCCCTTCCCTAGACTGCACTACAGATCCCAGCAAGCCAAGGTACAGCAGCAGCAGCAAAAATGAATACTGAGAGGACTTTGGGTAACTTCTTTGGGGTCTGTGTGGACCACGTGCTTTTCCCTATCTGCCACCAGTCACTGTGCACCGTGTGCAGCCAAGATGGCGGTAGCTGCACTACAAGTCCCAGCCAGGAGGAGACCAAAAAAAAGGTGCTTGTAGCCCTTAGAAGGGCTGTTTGGTTCTTTGAGGATGATTCCTGCCTAACCAACATCTAAATTGAGGCCCTAGCACTCTCCCTGACAGACAGCAGCTCTATCCCTAATCTCATGCAGGCGGCGTCTGAGGCGAGCAGCCCGGGACCAGATTCTTATATTCCCAGGTCATCTGATCTGGCCAGCCAATCCCTGCTATCGACTTGTAGGGGTCCCACGTGATGCTAGGAGGTACCAAAAACTCTCCTGCATGTTGATTTGCTGAGAAAAAGGCGCCTAACATGCAGGAAGAGGAAGATGCCATTTCCTCGAGTATCGCGATATGCTCGTCCGAGTATCGAGCATGTACGAATACCCTAATGCTCGAACGAGCACCAAGTTCGGACGAGCATGTTCGCTTATCTCTAATGCCAATATAAAGTAGACATATGGGGAATCATGACTGCTAACTATTTTATGAGGCATTGCTATCTGTCTTAAAAGTAGAGAAATTCAAATTTAGAAAATTGTGAATTTTTCCAAAGTTTTGGTAAATTTGGAATTTTTTTTATAAATAAAGGAAAAATATATTGACTCAAATTAACCACCGGCATGAAGTACAATGTGCAACGAGAAAACAATCTCAGAATGGCCTGGATAAGTAAAAGTGTTCCAAAGCTATTACCTCATAAAGTGACACATGTCAGATTTGCAAAAAATGGCCTGGGCAGGAAGGTAAAAACTGTCCCGGGTAGAAAGGGTTAAATAGGTTTAAGGGAAATCGGAGTACTTTGGATTGGGGAAGTATTTGTTAAAATCCTGAAATTAATTTTGACCTGAAATTAATTTTAAAAAGTGCACTCATCTCTATATTAATGTTTTTCTATATTCAAGCCTATTGTTGTCTTCTCCCTGCCGAGATGAAGGATGCTATAAAACCTATAAGGGACAGATATATGTTGTGTGGAAATATAGATAAAAAAAACAAACATGTTACTAAGAAAGGGATAATACTGTAAATGACACATTTAGAAAAGAGGATAATGTTCAACACTACATTTTGTTTTGTTTTTTTACATGGACATATACTTATAAATTGCATGTAACCAGCACTAATGGATATAGTAAAGTGGTATTTGTTTACATCTATTTTCATTCTACAATAATCAGGAGTTTGTTTATAAATACGATCATTTATGCGATCTTTTATCTGTTTACATGTGGGGATGTGCTAACAACAACATTGATTTTTATGGTAGCATAATAGATGCAATCAATGACAAACAAGCAAATTATCATTCATCAGTCAACCACTAAGCATATTTACACTAGGCAAAAAATTGTAAATATCATATATATGATTATTGTCCCATGTTAAAAAAAAAAGATCCTTTGAAGTGTTGCTAGTCTGGAAACAAGGATACCTACAACAAAATTAGTTTACATAGTTGTTAAGAATACAGCTCTACTATTGCTATCATTACTACTATTAAAGGGGTTGTCCCACAAAAAATATTCTATAGATTTCAAACAAGTACCTGTATATATACATTTTGTATAGCCAGTGAGTCATTCAATAAAATGTATCTGTATAGTGCCACCTGCTTTTTGTTTTTTTTTTTCTTATTTCTTTGACATACTCACTGACATGGCCGCACATGCTCAGTTTCATCCTTCAACTGCCTCCTGAGTTGTGATAGAATGAGCATGGACACGCCCCCTTAACTGACACTCCCCTTCAGCTTTCAGCTTGATATAAATCCAGCAGAGCAATGAATGGGGAGATCTATGGATCTATCTGAGGTACAGGGCTTGTTGTAGCTTTGTTAGAAAGAGATTGTCATGTACTACATGATGTCTGATTTTCATTTTTCACATTAGTCATGGGATAACCTCTTTAATGATGATAATAATAATGATAATAATATATCGGTTTGGTTCAAATAAAGTACTTAATGTGTAACTGTCATATTTTTTTTATTTGCTAGTTGAGTTAAGCAGGTATACCCAAGTTAGTCTTTCAATTATTGTCAATAGATCTGTAATTACCTTATTATACCAGCTTTCATTAATGTATCCTGCCCCTTCTCCAGCCTTAAAAGACTGTTGTTATGGCTCATTTAAGAAGACAGAAAGACAGTCTTCCACACTGCAAGCCTGCATTAGGCTTCAGAGTGAGGAGGTGTGTCTCTCAGTAATCCAATCTGATTGGCTGGCAGGAAACTGCTGGCTACAGCAAGTGTGTATGGGAAGTGAGGGAAGGCAGTTTTGGCCTCAGAGAACTGGCAGAGGAGCCATCTTGAGAAGATCATCATATTGTAGAGGCTAAAATAGCCATAACTAAGGGAAAAACTCAAGGAAAACAGTGGTATGTGAAGAAACTAAAGATTGCTTTATGCATATGCTAAAATTGATTTTTTGATGAAAACATGACAGTTACACTGCTACATATATTATTTCATACTAGTCTATTTTTATGGTCAAGAGCAAGTATCAAATAAGGAGATCAGGTAGTAAACTCATCTCTCCATTAATTAAGAAGACATTGTGGTAACTATTGTATCTTCTTGAAACTCTTTTCATTTCTTACATTTGTGTTGGAAATTTCCAAATTTGGTCATATTTGATGGGTTACTGGAACAAAGATGCAAGTATGAATATATCCATATATGGTGCAAATGCTGCAAATAATCTGCAGTGAAATTACATGGGGGAAATCTGCAGCATTAACAGTAATCCGCTTGCTGCAGAGAAACTCTGCAGCATAAACTGACTTCTGCTGCAGGTTGTCAATCCACAGCATGACAATTTATGCTGAGCATTTTGCAGTGCAAAGGTTGAAGGCAGCAGTAAAAGACCTGCAATGATTAGGAATGCAATGCCACTGGGAAAACAAGCCCATTTTATGCAGTTCTTGCTGAAGTGGATTTAAGCAAGATCTATGGAAAATCTGTAGTGGATCCAACATGAGTGGCCATAACCGAAATTGCATTCCATATATTATTTGACAGCTTCATATGCAGCATTAACAGTAATCCGCTTGCTGCAGAGAAACTCTGCAGCATAAACTGACTTCTGCTGCAGGTTGTCAATCCACAGCATGACAATTTATGCTGAGCATTTTGCAGTGCAAAGGTTGAAGGCAGCAGTAAAAGACCTGCAATGATTAGGAATGCAATGCCACTGGGAAAACAAGCCCATTTTATGCAGTTCTTGCTGAAGTGGATTTAAGCAAGATCTATGGAAAATCTGTAGTGGATCCAACATGAGTGGCCATAACCGAAATTGCATTCCATATATTATTTGACAGCTTCATATATATTAAGGACAATGATTATAAAACAGCACTCTTTAATAAACAGCAATATTTAGAAATTGAGGTTTTCCTTCAAACGTAACCTTTTATTCTGTAGCAAAAGCAAAATAAAAATACAGCCTAAACCTTAAGTTGGCATGAGCTGCTGTAGGATGAATAAATAGGTGCATACATCATTTTAGAAAGATTGAAAAACACTACTGTCAGTCTTGATGCCCTCACTTGTAATCAAATAAGTCAACCTCTTTAATGAAATGCTGGCCATTCTTCAAATATGTTGGATTCACAGTCATAATGATTTTTTAATAATTCATCAAAAGCTGTTTTATGGCTCCCAGTTTACTTACTACTGTGCAATGTCAAACATCAGATCAATTTGGATAAGAGTGAATGTATCTGCACTTTTTCAATCTCTCAAATGATTTATTTCCAAGCTCATTGACTTCAAGGTGAATTTGACTTTCTCACCCACCTACCATAAGTCCTACAGTGTATGTCTTAAATTTTGTAACTCCATTCCTCTCATTCAGATTAGCATTAATTGATGTACTCTGCCTCAAGGATTCCTCTGATATTCTCCCAGAGCCTGAACATGTAAGTATGAACATTTGCTGCAGAGAAATCTCTAGGTCACAAAAAACAAGTTAGCAACAGGCAAGTACACGAATCAGTAGCAAACCATTAAAGGAGTTGTCTCACTTCAGCAAATAGCATTTATGATGTAGAGAAAGTTAATACAAGGCACTTACTAATGTATTGTTATTATCTATATTGCTTCCTTCACTGGCTGGATTCATTTTTCCATCACATTATACAGTGCTCATTTCCAAGATTACGACCACCCTGCAATCCGTCAGCAGTGGCCGTGGTGGCACACTATAGAAAAAAGCACTAGCCTATGTAAGCTCCTATAGTCCTGACTAGGGATGAGCGAACCGAACCGTAACGAACCAGATTCGTTACGAACTTTACCGAACGTTCGGTTCGTCCCCGAACCGAACTTTCGTCAAGTTCGTATGAATCAGGTTCGTAAATAAAGTTTACTTTTTCCACAGAATAGACCAGGATACAAGGGATTATTTATTACTCCTACAATCCCTTGTATCCTGGTGTGACCCTCGTGTCAAACCACCCTTTTGGGAGGAGAATGGCCGAGATGGGTTATTATTTTCGTTCGTCCGAACGTTCGTTCGGACGAGCGAACAGAACCGTAACGAACCAGATTCGTTTAAGAACTTTTAAGACGAATCTGGTTAAAATAAAAACGGCACATCAAAACTGTACCGTTTTCACAGAATAGACCAGGATACAAGGGATTATTTATTACTCCTACAATCCCTTGTATCCTGGTGTGACCCTCGTGTCAAACCACCCTTTTGGGAGGAGAATGGCCGAGATGGGTTATTATTTTCGTTCATCCGAACGTTCGTTCGGACGAGCGAACAGAACCGTAACGAACCAGATTCGTTTAAGAACTTTTAAGACGAATCTGGTTAAAATAAAAACGGCACATCAAAACTGTACCGTTTTCACAGAATAGACCAGGATACAAGGGATTATTTATTACTTCTACAATCCCTTGTATCCTGGTGTGACCCTCGTGTCAAACCACCCTTTTGGGAGGAGAATGGCCGAGATGGGTTATTATTTTCGTTCGTCCGAACGTTCGTTCGGACGAGCGAACAGAACCGTAACGAACCAGATTCGTTTAAGAACTTTTAAGACGAATCTGGTTAAAATAAAAACGGCACATCAAATGCGTACATATTCAGTTAAGTAGCGTACCTTTGACAACGCTAGACTGTATGTTCGTTATTTGTGCGGGAATGTTCGCATTAGCGTACGTATTAGTGTAGATTCTCAAATATGCGTATATTCGTTCGTATAAGGTTCGTTTTAGGTTCGGTTCGTACGAATCCGAACTTCAAGAAAGTTCGCCGAAGCGAACCGAACCGAACTTTTCAAAAGTTCGCTCATCCCTAGTCCTGACCACCAGAGAGGCCAGCATTTTTTCCCATAGTTTGCACACATGGCCACCGATGATGGATTGCAGAGTCGTCGTAATCATGGAAACGAGCAATGTATAATGTGATGGAAAAATTAATCCAGCCAGAAAAGGAAGCAATATGGACAATCACAACACATTAGTAAGTGCCTTGTATTAACTTTCTCTACATGACAAATGCCATATGCTGAAGTGACACAACCCCTTTAAAGGGTTTATTCAACTTTTCTTCCAACTGCAGAGATTGGTCATACCCGCAGTTGTGATCTTACTTACCTGGTCCCTACCACTGGATTCCAGCTCCATGCTAACCTGTCATGCAGAACAGCACTTTGTGTCATGTTCCTCATAGATGACAAGTCACCACTGCACCTAGTGATTTGCTGCAGCGCCCACGTGCCCTCTGTTAACAGGGGGCTGATGTCGAGAGAGATGAGAGCTGCAGAGTCAGTGATGGAGCAGTGGAGCCCGAACTCAACATTGTGGAAAAAGCAAGTATGATCACCACTGGGGTTCAGCGACCCTCTGAGGTCTGAAAAAAGTTGGCTAGCCCATTTAATTTTGCAGGTAGATAAAACCAGAATCTGGGCTGAGAAATAATGCCAAGGCAGGCCCAAATGCATGGGCCAGAGGTTAAATAAATGTAGTCAAAAGCAGACAATTGTCCACTGGAAGGATGTATAGCTAGCACATTATGACTGCCTGTGTTCTATCCTTGTGAATAAGGTGAAAACTTCAGATGAGCAAATTTCTTGAAAGTTGTTTTAGGTCTGGTTTTAATGAATTGGTCAGCAGATGATTCTATTCAAGTACAAATAAATTTGACCCAAATGAAAAGTACTCAGAATTCTCTGGAAAGTTGTATATGACACTCTGTAGTCTTATAGGACAGTATCCAACCCTTTTCGATCTCTTTACCTTCAAGATAGCATTAGTAGCATCAAAGTAATGACAGTAACATATATGGCTATGGTTAAACGCATGGTAGCTGGTGGTACCTGTTTCAAAACACATTGTACTGTGGAATTTTATTTTTAAATTAAAACATTGCACAAAATGATCACTTTTGGGACGCAGATACCTTCTTCTATTTCTTCTGACCTATAAAATGGTGGCCACCGTTTTGAGAGATTTGCCCCAATTTAATCACCAAAGGATTGGACTTGGCTGGAATCTGAATTTTTGGGAAATTTGTGGCAAATTTGATTAGTTCAGAATTGATTCACTCATCTCTAGTAAATAGCTCCTAGATGGGACAAGCCCAGGCACTCAGCATATACACAAATATAATACACAAATGTATATCCAAAAGTATATCTTTATTGAAATAGCTAAAACAAATAAATAGATGCATAAATTGATGCATGTTGGGACATCAAGTATTAGCACTGCAACTAATAGAGAAGGTGGGATTAAAAAAAAAACAGGCCTCTACTCCCCCTGAGGAAGCTGACGCGAAACACTTATCGGGGTCTCTTGGAGGTGCCACTATGCGGGTCTGTATTGTGTACGTATGTTGTGAATCATGTTTTTTTATTTACTGTAGCTGGAGGAGCCTCATGGTTTGATTTTGTGTTTATGTATACTTGTTTTTTCATCCCACCTTCTCTATTACTTGCAATGCTATAACTTGCTGTCCCAACGTTTTTGTGTACTCTCCATGCGGTTGTGTTTGTCTTTGCCAATTTATGCATTTATTTATTTATTTGCTTTAGCAATTTCAATAAAGATATATTTTTGGATATACATTTGTGTATTATATTTGTGTATATACTGAGTGCTTAGGCTTGTCCTATCTAGGAGCTATTCATTTTTGACACTTGCATTCTATTTGTGTTGTATAACCGTATTCCGGTTTTGGGTTTTATTGCTCATTGGTATCTCATCTCTAGTAAAGACACATGCATTCATTCAAAACCATGCAGCACTCAAAAACAAGGGAAACACAGAGAGCAAGGTACAAAAACCAGGTTCAGGAGCCACGTAAGTGATCAACATTTGGGACAAGTCCAAAGGAAATTTCCAGAACTTTTGTTCATAATTGCACCCAGGCTACTGTGTCTTCCTTGTGTTTGTCCTTAACCCATACTTTTAGTTATTATTAATTCACTTCTACTTCTTATTGACCCCTCAACCCGCTGTACCTAGTTCCCCTTGTCAATTGACTTTCTAATCTTAATAATTTATAGCCTAAAACAGCTGATTTGCGCATTTTGTTTGATAACCAACATATAATTTTCATTTACGCTGTAGGGCCAGAAGTTTATTGCATGATCAAGATCTTTTTTACCTCTCCCTGCTGTATCTCTAACATTTAACAGTTTATGCTGTAAATGTCTGTGGTGAAATTTGTCAAGAGTACAGAAAACCATTCAGCTGTCTACCTATGGCCAGATACTTAACCTGCCTTAAGATATTGTGCTTCACTAGTAATAACTCTTATCAAGGGGATGTTATTGCTTTCAACATAAGAACAAATGATTACATACACTAAATAGATATGCCGCCGTCTTGTATGGTAATTTTGTGGTCTCTTAACAAGCATGATAATTGCATGGACTAAAAATGTAAATATATTAAAAAAGAAAAAAACAATAGCTAATTACATAAAAAAACAAACACTACAGTTACTCCAGCTCTTTAAGTACTGTTATTCTTAGAAAGTCTACAGAAGACTGGGATTTGTTCTTTTCCTTGTTCAGCTAATTTTCTTGAAAAATGATTATGGTAAACACAATTCTAAAGAAAGAAACCCAATACCGCCTACCTCCCTCTACAACACAGGTTTTGTTTCCTCTGACAGAATGGATTAATGTCAATGTCAAAGTTTATCCAGGAAAGTGTATACAAAGCAAAAAGAAACAAGTGTTCACAGAGTATATAGCCTAAAGCTCAACAAAAACATGACACTATGGCACACTACTACAATCCATTATATACAATTGATACCTAAATAAAAAGTAGCATTATTATGTTTTTGTAACAAAATGTGGCTAATTGGTATTATCTTTTTGCAGTAAGTGCAGAAAGTTAAAATCTCAGCACATTAATAGACGTCATCAATATCCTGCGGTGTATGCATTTTGTATGGGTCAGTCATGTAAGTAAAGAGTAGAAAATACCTCAAATGTAGGCCACAAATATGGACAGATAGAACCTGAGATTCCTCTGAATAATATAGATTTTAAAAATGAACAAGACATTTCATCTGCGAATTTACAGTATTTCTCTTTGGTCTTTCACCTAGTAGGTAGGTAACACCACAGCAACACAAAAGAATATATAAAGAATATAAGAGCATATTTAGTAATACTTTCTAATTATTAGACAGTGTAAAAGTAAAGAGGTATTCTGGTTGTGGCGTGATATCCCCTATGTATTTACACCAGTATTTTGGTGCAAATTATGCCAGCTTTCTGGCTACTTTTGATTAGTAAATCTCCCCTAATATATTGAGACTAGAGATGAGCGAGCATACTCGTCCGAGCTTGATACTCGTTCGAGTATTAGGGTACTCGTAAGTGCTCGCTACTCGGACGAGTATCTCGCCATGCTCGAGGAAATGGCATCTCCCGCATTTTGAATTTTTGGCGCCTATAACTCAGCCAATCACTAGCCAGGAGACTCTGCGGTACCCCCCAGCATCACGTGGGGCCTTACATGTCGATAGCAGGGGTTGGCTGGCCAGATCAGGTGACCCTGGAATATACTAATGACGTCCGGCGGTGCTTGGCTCAGAGGCTGTCTGGATGTCGTTAGGGACAGATCTGCTGCGTTTCAGGGAGAGTGTTAGGGCCTGGATTTAGTTCTCTGTTAGGCAGGAGTGATCTCAAAAGAACCCAACAGCCCTTCTAAGGGCTACAAGACACTTTTTTTGTCTCCTTCTGGCTGGGCTGGCTGGCACTAGTAGTGCAGCTATCGCCATATTTGCAGCAGTTTGCAGGGAGACTGCAAATAGGTTTTTTTTGCTCTCAGTGATATAGAAAAATCTGAGTGCGACATTTTTCTGGGTTGCAACTTTGTTTTTTTGTTGTTTTATCTCAGTGATACAAATCCATTTCTTACAGCTGTGTGGAACCATTCTGTGTGTCACAGTTCAGCTGTCCAGTCACCACAAACCACAATCTGTATTTTCTGTCCAGGTGACCCATACTGTACGTCACGTAATCAAATACGGTCATTTGCTCTCACTGATACAGCTACATTAGAAAAATCTGAGTGCGACATTTTTCTGGGTTGAAGTGAAAATACATACAATGCAACCGCACACCGCGAACCAGATAAAGCACAAAATGCCATAGTGATATAGAGTACTCTGAAGCTAATGCTATGCTTGTTTAATAAATTAGAGATTCTTGGCAAATATATTTTGTACAAAATTATCTGAGCCCATTCACCGAATCGTCAAGGTGATCTCTGCAGAATGGGAACCTAACACTGTTTCCTACCTGTTATGTGCCAGACTTGGCTTCCAAATAATCAGGGGGTGTTTGTTCCACATGCATGCTGTAGTCACTCTGCCTTTTGCCATTTCTGGTGCTTCAAAGGCCTCCCCTAGTTCAGGAATGCAGACACCAGCATGCATGCCGAATCACTCGGCTTTATAGTTACACTGATTAAAATCAACCTGTGGGGCAGGTTAGCGGTGTGCGGTTGCATTGTATGTATTTTCCTTTGACATGTATTTAGCCATAGCAACCAGCACCTGCGCTCTGGGATGTGCTGAAATTTCACTTTTTTTCTTTGTAAGTTTGTACTGGAGGTGTGGCTACTCCATTTGGTCATGCACTCCTGACCAGCCCATCTGCCCCACAGGTTTTTTTGGTATATATAATACACTTATATACAGAAAATGTTGAACCCCAGGGCTAAGGGTCGAGGACGAGGGCGTGGGCATTCAATTACTGCAGGGGGCAGAGGCCGTGGTCCTGGGCAGGGTGAGACAGTACCTGCTGATGAGGGAGCAGGGGAACGCCGCAGAGCTACACTCCCTAGCTGCATGTCTGAACTTACAGGGACACGTGGTATAAGACTGTTGAAACCACACCAGTGCGAACAGCTGATGTCGAAGCATTGTCCGCAATCCACAAGTAATTTGTCCACCAGTCAGTCTTCCACGCAGTCCACCCACGTTACCCAAGGGAGCACTCCTCTGGCTCCTCCACCTCAACCTCCTTCCCCCCAGTCTGCCCCCTCCCAGGAAAATTTGGAATGCGATCCGGCATACTCTGAGGAACTGTTTTCTGGACCCTTCCCAGAGTCACAAACCACTTCTCAGGTTGCTGCTGACCTCTTTCCCGATGCCAAAGTTTTCCAACTGTCGCAGTCTGAGGGTGATGACATTGTTGACTTAGTGGAAGAAGTGTGTAAAGAGGTGTCGGACGATGAGGAGACACGGTTGTCAGACAGTGGTGAAGTTGTTGTCAGGGCAGGAAGTCCGAGGGGGGGAGCAGACTGAGGAATCGGAGGATGACGAGGTGACTGACCCAAGCTGGGTTGATAAGCCGAGTGAAGTGCTTCTGAGGCGGAGGCGAGTGCTGCACCAGAACAGGTTGTAAGAGGCAGTGGTTTGGCCAGAGGGAGAAGCAGGGCCAGAGCTGGTGCATCAGCAGCAACTATTTCACGTAGTGAAGCTCCCGTGGCGAGGCCTAGATGTTCGCAAGTCTGGAGGTTCTTTAAAGAAATTGAGGATGACCGACGGACTGTGGTGTGCAACCTGTGCCACACCACAATCAACAGGGGTGCCACCACTACTAGCCTAACCACCACCAGCATGCGCAGGCATGAGTGCTAAACACCCCACTCAATGGAACCAAGGCCGTTCACCTCCTGCGGGTCTCACCACTGCTCCTTCCCCTGTGTCACTCGCTGCCTCTGCTAGTAAACCCCCTGCACAGGACCCCGGCACGAGCGACTCCCGCCGGAAAACCACACCATCGCCTACACGATCCTCCACAGTGTCCACCAATGTGTCCCTGCGCAGCGTTCAGCTGTCTTTACAGCAGACGCTGGAGTGCAAGAGGAAATACAGTTCCACCCACCCACATGCCCAAGCTCTCAACGTCCACATCTCCAAATTGCTGAGCCTGGAGATGTTGCCCTATAGGCTGGTAGAGACCGAGGCCTTTCGCAATCTCATGGCGGTGGCTGCCCCTCGGTATTCCGTCCCCAGCCGCCACTATTTTTCCCGATGTGCCGTCCCAGCCCTATACCAGCACGTGTCACAGAACATCATCCGTGCCCTGACCAACGCTGCTTCTGAGAAGGTCCACCTAACCACGGACACGTGGACAAGTGCTGCCGGGCAGAGACACTATATATCACTGACGGCACATTGGGTTAACTTGGTGGAGGCTGGGACCGAGTCTGACCCTGGGGCCGCTCATGTACTGTCCACACCGAGGATTGCGGTGCCTACCTCGGTCACGGTCTCTCAGACGTACTATGCCTCCTCCTCTGACCCCTCCTCCTCCTCCACCTCTTCCTCCGAATTACCATCCGTGGGCACGGCACCTTCAGTCGGTAGCTCTAGGCGCAGCAGCAGTGCCGTGGATAAGCGGCAGCAGGCGGTGCTCAAACGGCTGAGCTTAGGTGACAAAAGGCACACCGCCCAAGAACTATTAAAGGGCATCACGGCGCAGACCAATCTGTGGCTGGCACCGCTGAACCTCAAGCCATGGTTGTGTGTGACAACGGGCGTAACCTGGTGGCGGCTCTGCAACTCGGCAGACAGACACATGTGCCATGCCTGGCCCACGTGTTCAATCTCATAGTTCAGCGGTTCCTCAAGACATACCCCAATCTGTCTGATTTGCTTACCAAGGTGCGCAGCATCTGTGCGCATTTCCGCAAGTCAACCACAGATGCTGCCACTCTCAGGGCAGCGCAGCGCCGCCTACAACTGCCCGCTCACCGACTGTTGTGCGACGTGCCCACAAGATGGAATTCGACATTAAACATGTTATCCAGAGTTTACCAGCAGCGCAGAGCGATTGTAGACTGCCAGATGTCAACTTCCACTAGAACTGGTAGTCAGGTCAGTCAGATTCCTCAAGTCTACAATGAGGAGTGGACGTGGATGTCTGATATCTGCCAGGTGTTGACCAACTTTGAGGAGTCAACACAGATGGTCAGCGGCGATGCCGCCATTATCAGCCTCACCATCCCGCTGCTTTGCCTGTTGAAAAATTCACTGCTCAGCATGAAGTCAGATGCTTTGCGCTTGTCACAAGAGACGGTGGAGGAAGATACGTCGCTTGATAGCCAGAGCACCCTCCGGTCTGTTTCTCAGCGCATATCGGAGGAGAGGGATGAGGATGAGGAGGAGAATGTCGGCGAGACAGAAGAGGGTACCAATGCTCAGTCCTTCTTAACTCTTGAGCGTGTATGGGCTGAAGAGGAGGAGGAAATGGAGAGTCAGGCCAGTGAGGAGAGGGAATTCTTGCGTTTTGGGACTCTGGCACACATGGCAGACTTCATGTTAGGCTGCCTATCCCGTGACCCTCTCGTTAGAAGAATTTTTTCAAACACCAATTACTGGGTGTTCACTCTCCTGGACCCACGGTACAAGCAGAACCTTTCCACTCTCATCCCTGTAGAGGAAAGGAGTATGAGAGTTAATCAATATCAACAGGCCCTGGTGCACAAGCTGAAACAATCCTTCCCATCTGACGTTGCTAGCGGCAGAGGGCGTGGTTCTGTGGGCCAAGTAGCGGGGGAGAGGAGGCGAGCAGGCAGCTTGTCCAGCACTGGCAGGGGAACACTCTCCAAAGGCCTTTGCCAGTTTTATGTCACCCCAGCAAGACACTGTCACCTGTCCCCAGTCTAGGCAGAGTAGGGGTGAGCTTTACAGAAAGATGGTGAGGGGGTACCTAGCTGACCATACCAACGTCCGTAGTGATCACTCTGCTCCATACAACTACTGGGTTGCAAAGCTGGACACGTCGCCTGAACTGGCGCTGTACACCTTGGAGGTGCTGGCCTGCCCTGCCACTAGCGTGCTGTCAGAGCGGGTATTCAGTGCAGCTGGTGGCGTCATCACCGATAAGCGTACACGCCTGTCAAATGACAGCGCTGACAGGCTGACGCTTATTAAAATGAACAAAGCCTGGATTTCCACGGAATTCAAATCTCCTCCGGAGGAAAGCAGCTAAAGATTAACATTACTTATGTATCCGATTCCTCTTCTCTACTCTTCCTACTCCTCCTCGCCCTTGTAGTCTTTGCCTAACGCTGATCCAAAACGCAATTTTTAGAGGGCCAACTGGCACTCTTTTATGACAATTTTTCCGGAGGGCCCCCTACAGGCCCTCTCTCCAAACAATTTTTCCGGAGGGCCACCTACAGGCCCTCTCTCCAAACAATTTTTCTGGAGGGCCCCCTACAGGCCCTCTCTCCAAACAATTTTTCCGGAGGGCCACCTACAGGCCCTCTCTCCAAACAATTTTTCTGGAGGGCCCCTACAGGCCCTCTCTCCAAACAATTTTTCCGGAGGGCCACCTACAGGCCCTCTCTCCAAACAATTTTTCTGGAGGGCCCCCTACAGGCCCTCTCTCCAAACAATTTTTCCGGAGGGCCACCTACAGGCCCTCTCTCTAAACAATTTTTCCGGAGGGCCCCCTACAGGCCTTCTCTCCAAACAATTTTTCCAGAGGTCCACCTACAGGCCCTCTCTCCAAACAATTTTTCTGCAGTGTCAACTACAGACACTGTAAAACAATGTTTCAGGAGCGTCAAACAGACAGTCCAAAACAATTTTTCAGGAGGCGCAAGTACCGACATTTAAAAAAATATTTTTTTGCTGAGGGTCGACTTTATGTACTCCGAAAAGAAAAAAAAATTTGGAGGCTCAACAAAAGCCATTTTACTGCATTCTCAGTCGGACAAAGTCATTGGTGGTGTAACCGCCATGCTGTGTCAGGCTAAATTTTTGGGTGCTTCACCAGCTACCTCATCTAACTTGGTCACTTGGTGGTGTCACCGCCATGCTGAGTCAGGCTTATGCCTGCATCATGTGGCTGGGGATAGGAGAGCAGTGCCAGCATGGGCATGGGTGATGGACTTTCGTTGCACCTAGTTGGGTGCTTCCCTAACATGTGATGGGCATGTGCCTCGCCTTTCTTGGTCTGGGTGAGCACAATTGCCATGAGGGTAACCACCAGGCTGTTGCAGGAGAATTTGGGGTAATGGTGGGATTAGGCAGCCTCAGAGGCATCCATGCATGCTGCCCCTGCTGTTTCCTGTCCATTTCCGTGGTGTTTCCATCATTTTCTGATGTTTCCAGGTTTTCACCCAGCCTTCCCTAGGCAGAGCCTTGGTCCCCTGCAAAAAATGCTCGAGTCTCCCATTGACTTCAATGGGGTTCGTTACTCGAAACGAGCACCCGAGCATCGGGAAAAGTTTGTCTCGAAAAACGAGCACCCGAGCATTTTAGTGCTCGCTCATCTCTAATTGAGACCATTTCAGCTATTGTACAGATAATAAATAACAATGTTGACCTTCATTCACCAGCACATTGTGACCACAAAAAAAGTGGTCAAAAATATTTACAATATACAAGTGCATCTCAATAAATTAGAATATCATCAAAAATGAGCTTTTTTCAGTAATTTAATTCAAAAAGTGAAACTATATAAAGTCGTTACAGAGTGAACTTTTCAAGTGTTTAATTATGTTAATGTTGATGATTATGGCTTACAGCCAAGGAAAACCCAAAAGTCATTTTCTCAGAAAATTAGAATATTATATTAGATAAACTATAAATTTTTTTTAAACACAGAAATGTTGGGCAAATGAAAAGTACGTACAGTAAATGCACTCAGTACTTGGTTGGGGCTCCTTTTGCATGAATGACTGCATCAATGCGGCATGGCATGGAGGTGATCAGCCTGTGGCACTGCAGAGGTGTTATGGAAGCCCAGATTGCTTTGATAGCAGCCTTCAGCTCGTCTGCATTATTGGGTCTGGTGTCTCTCATCTTCCTCTTGACAATACCCCATAGATTCTCTATGGGGTTAAGGTTAGGCGAGTTTGCTGGCCAATCAAGCACAGTGATACTGTGGTTATTAAACCAGGTATTGGTAGATTTGGCAGTGTGGACAGGTGCCAAGTCCTGCTGGAAAATAAAAATTCCATCTCCAAAAAGCTTGTTGACAGAGGGAAGCATGAAGTGCTCTAAAATTTCCTGGTAGACGGCTGCACTGACTTTGGTCTTGATAAAACAGTTGACCTACGTACACCAGCAGATGACATGGCTCCCCAAACCATCACTGAATGTGGAAACTTCACACTAGACCTCAAGAAGCTTGGATTGAGTGCCTCTCCACTCTTCCTCCAGACTCTGGGACCTTGATTTCCAAATGAAATGCAAAATTTACTTTCATCTGAGAACAACACCTTTGACTACTGAGCAACAGTCCAGTTCTTTTCTCCTTGACCCAGGTAAGAAGCTTTTGGCATTGTCTATTGGTCATGAGTGGCTTGACACATGGAATGCGACACTTGTAGCCCATGTCCTGGATACGTCTGCTTGTGGTGGCTCTTGAAGCACTGACTCCAGCAGCAGTCCACTCCTTGTGATTTAGGAAAGGCCTTTTCTTAACAATCCTATCAAGGCTGTGGTTCTCCCTGTTGCTTGTGCACCTTTTTCTGCCACCCTCTTTCCTTCCACTCAACTTTCCATTAATATGCTTTGATACAGCACTATGTGAACAGCCAGCTTCTTTAGCAATGACCTTTTGTGGCTTACCCTCCTAGTGGAGTGTGTCAATGACAGCCTTCTGGACATCTGTCAAGTCAGCAGTTTTCCCCATGATTGTGTCGCCTACTGAACCAGACTAAGGGACATTTTTAAAGACTTAGAAAGCTTTTGCAGGTGTTTTGGGTTAATTATTCTAATTTTCTGAGAATAAACATAAATAAACACTTGAAAAAGTTCACTCTGTTTGTAATGACTCATTATAATATATGTGTTTTACTGTTTGAACTGAATTACTGGAAAAAAAAAACTTTTTGATGATATTCTAATTTATTGAGATGCACTTGTAGTTACAAGGCTATGTTTCTATAGTTTGCAATATAGAAATATATAGTTACAATAGTAAATGCAACTGAACAGGTAGAGAAGGGCACACATCCAGTCTGGACCCAATTGAAAGAGCCCACAGTTTGTGTGAGTGCCGCAGAGGCAGTGGCATCAGTGCTGCAACAAAGGGGTGAGTACTAACTGCAGGACAGAAGAAAGAAAAACCCAGGAGAACTCTGAGAGAAATCCGAGAAAGGCAATGGACAACACACTGGTGTTCTACTGTAACTCTAGACAGAAATTCCAATGTTTGCACTAAATGAATGAGTACAAAAATATACAGTAGTACCATTCATCACATCATAGAGCCTATTGAGCTAGATTCTCAAGCTCACAATTTTTTTTTATTTTTATTTTTATTAATGTCAGCACTCACACTCGGTAATAAAAAGCATCCAGAGATAGGGGAAGCAGGATTGGGTCGTGCTCAGGAGAAGAACCATAACTTTTAAGTCTGACACTACTTGTTATCTTCACTACCATTCTTGCCACTTATTTTTCTTTTTTCCAGCACAATACTTGTGTGATTGTTTAGTGGTAGAGAAGTCCTCCCAAGTACAATAACTATAGAAACAACCACGGTACTATAGTGATATGTGTAATTAAATCCCTACCCATGAGGGCTTAGAATCTACAAGATATGGATATGCAGTAGGTTAGGTTAATTCAATGCAGTGAAGTATGAGAGAGTGCAACTTCCATCAGGATAAAGAAGTTCTTGATTCAATTATACATATAACTGGAGTACCATGGTTGTTTGTCTATTTATTTTACAACAAACTAAGCCTATATTATAAATATGTATTGCTAGAGACATTCTAACTTCATATTGTTTATCAATAATCTGGTCACAAAAACACAATGAAACTTAGTGATTTGTCACTTTGAGGAATCTTTTCTGCCAGACTTCCCGCCCACATCGCCAGATCTGTTGAGGAAAGCATACTTGCTTACTCCCCACTGCTGGATTCCAGATGCTTCAGTCCTATACTACCATTGTCTCACATTGGTTTCTGTGTGACAACATCCTGCTTGACGTGGGTCACATGACTGATGCAGTCAATGAGTGGCCATAGTGGTGACACATCCCCCATGCATTATAAGACCCAGTGACATGACACAAGGGGAACACATCGCCACTGTGGCCAGTCATTGGCTTCAGCGATCATGTGATCCGCATCAATTAGGATGTTGACACATGGAGACCGGGGGGCGACAGCGGCAGGATATGTCACCCATTGGCAGGGAGCAGGTAAGTATGATTCCCTCTTCAGAAAGGACACCCAAAGGTGAACATCCCCTTTAAAAGAAATCTGCCACTTCATCAGACATGTATTTTAGTAAATATTTGTATTCTTCATGAAATTACAATGCTGAATGTCCCTTCACACTCTGACACTGTCCAATCAGTGCTGAAAGTGTCAGACTGTCTAGCAACATACCCCTTTCTAGTATTTCTAGGAGGTACAACAGAGGGATAGCACAGAGCTCTAAGAAAAGATACTTCAGCATTGTTGTTTAATGAAGAATAAAAGTAGTTACTAACACAAATATATCAGAAGAGCTGATCTTCCTTAGGGTGTGGCTACATGTAGCATAAATGATGTGTTTTTTCTGGAATGCAAAGGTTGAAGACCTGCTATAGAATGGAAATAAAACTACACTTAAGTGTTCCAATTGGCCAGAAAATTTGTGTGAGGTCTCCTAGGACTCACATATTTTCTCTCTTGTTTCTTACTTGTTCTGTCTCCCTCTCTCTTTCTCTAAAATTTATCGGAATCAAATCAAGAAAAATTCTGATTTTCTGATAAAAATTCTGCTAAAGCTCATCTTGTCATCTCTAAAGGCCTCCATAAATATTAGTGCTTCAGCTGACACTAAAATGTGTATGGGGAGCTCCTGATTAGCCCCCCAACAGATGATGTAAGAGCGCAAAGGGGAAATTTATATTTTTACTGATCTTTTAGTTCTCTGAGGAGATAAGCCCAAATTGTCTGGCAGTGGCTTTCTCCTCTCTCCCCATAGAATAGACAAACACATTTGGTGAGCTGAACGTGTATGTCTATCGAGGGAGTCAGGAGAGATAGGTGTTGGCGGTTGGTCAACCACTATTGAATGTGTATTCCCAGCTTTAGTGTTTTAGTTGTGAAGTACGAATGTGTACAAGCAAAAACCACTTGGGCACACAAGGTCAGAAAATGGAGCCACTGAAGTGCGTAGCTGATAATAAACATGTTTGTTCACTTGCAAGTCTGAGTTTCAAGTTCAAAACTGCCTCAGAAGTAATGTGAACATAAGAATTGCTCATCAGATTCTTCATGGAATGTGCATGGCCAAGCTTATGTCTGGAAAGTTTTTACTATTTGAGTGAATAGTGATAACTGCAAAGTATGCTGGAGGTGAAGTTTTCATGTTTTAGGCTTTAGTTACTGTAATGAAAAATTGTATTGTTGCAGCATCCAGAATATTCTAAAGAATACTGTTCTTCAAATGCTGTGCAGTTTTCAGAAGGTTTTTTTTTTCATTTTCACAGCCAAGTGTTTCTAAATTCTCTGAAAAGTTTGCAAAAGGATGTCAACATAAAGTAGACATACGGCGAATGTTAATTAATAACTATTTTGTGAGGTATGACAGAGAAATTAAAATTTAGAAAATTGCAAATTTTTCCAAATTTTCCATACATTTGGGATGTTTTTTATAATTAAATTTATTGCTGAAGTATAATGTATCCAAAAAAAATAGTTATAGCACTCACAAGCATAAAATCAGGACGAAACAGCTCTTTCCTGGGTGTCCCGCATCTGACTACCCTGCTTGTTTTAATATGTAGAAATAAAGGAAGAAGATTTTATGCTGGTCAGTGACTATTTTACTTGTTTGGATATACTATTATTATTATTATTATTATTTATTATTAAAGCGCCATTCATTCCACAGCGCTGTACATGTTAAAAGGGGTTTACATACATAGTCTAGACAATTGCTCTAGGACAAACAAGTTACAGACTGGTACAAAAGGAGAGAGGGCCCTGCCCGTGAAGGCTTACAATCTATGCGGTATGGGAGGACACAGTAGGTGAGGGTAAAGCTGGTCATGGCAGTGTAGCAGCAGCAGGGTCACAGGTTGTAGGCTTGTCTGAAGAGGTGGGTTTTCAGATTTCTTTTGAAGGATTCCACTGTAGGTGAGAGTCTGATATGTTGGGGTACAGAGTTCCAGAGTATTGGGGCTGCGCGGGAGAAATCCTGGAGGCGATTGTGTGAAGAGTTGATAAGAGTGGAGGAGAGAAGGAGGTCTTGTGAGGATCGGAGATTACGTGTGGGGATGTATCGGGAGAGTAGTTCTGAGATGTAGTGAGGGGACAGGTTGTGGACGGCCTTGTATGTATTTGTTAGTATTTTAAACTGAATTCTCTGGGGAATGGGGAGCCAGTGAAGGGATTGGCAAAGGGGAGAGGCAGAGGAGTAACCGGGTGAGAGGTGGATTAGTCGGGCAGCAGAGTTGAGGATAGATTGGAGGGGGGCTAGGGTGCTAGATGGAAGGCCACAGAGGAGAATGTTGCAGTAGTCTAAGCGGGAGATGATGAGGGCATGTATTAGTACTTTGGCAGACTCATAGTTGAGGAACGCACGGATACGGGAGATATTTTTGAGTTGGAGGCGGCAGGTGGTGGAAAGGGCTTGGATGTGTGGTCTGAAGGAGAGTGCAGAATCCAAGGTCACTCCAAGGCAGCGGACCTGTTTAACGGGGGAGAGTGTGCAGTCGTTGATGGTGATAGATAGGTCTGTTGGGAGGGCTGTGAAAGATGGTGGAAAGATGATACATTCTGTTTTATCCATGTTAAGTTTTAGAAAGCGTGAGGAAAAGAAAGAGGATATTGAAGATAGGCATTGTGGGACTCTGGATAGTAAGGTGGCGATGTCTGGACCAGAGAGGTAGATTTGTGTGTCATCAGCATAAAAGTGATACTGAAAGCCATGGGACTCTATGAGCTGTCCCAGGCCAAAGGTATAGATAGAGAAGAGCAGGGGACCTAGGACTGAGCCTTGTGGGACACCAACAGAGAGGGAATGGGAGGAGGAGGTGGCGTGAGAGTGGCAGACGCTAAATGTCCGGTCTGTGAGGTATGATGCAATCCATGAGAGGGCCAGGTCAGTAATGCCAAGAGACGAGAGAGTTTGTAGTAGAAGGGAGTGGTCGACGGTGTCAAAGGCAGAGGACAGGTCAAGGAGGAGGAGAACAGAGTAATGTTTTTTGGTTTTGGCTGCTAGCAGATCGTTGGTGACTTTTGTAAGGGCAGTTTCAGTCGAGTGGTGGGGTCGGAAGCCTGACTGTAGTTGGTCAAAGAGTGAGCAGGAGGAGAGGTGAGAGGACAGTTCTGAATGGACATGTTGCTCAAGTAGCTTTGAAGCATATGGCAGAAGTGATATGGGGCGATAGCTGGACAGAGAAGATGGGTCGAGTGAGGGTTTTTTAAGGATGGGTTTAATTGTAGCGTGTTTAAAACCAGAGGGGAAGACACCAGAGGTCAGAGATAGGTTGAAGAGATGAGTTAGGGCTGGGATGAACACTGAGAAGAGGTTGGGAATGAGGTGGGATGGGATTGGGTCAAGTGCGCAGGTGGTGAGATGTGATCTGGAGAGTAGGGTGGAAAGGTATTCTTCTGTAATTGTGGAGAAGCAGGTTTTGGTGGAAGAGTACTGAGCAGTTATGTAGAGGGGCTGAGGGGACTGTGCACTGAAGCCTTCTCTGATGTTGACGATCTTTTGTATGAAGTATGTGGCAAAGTCCTCTGCTGAGATAAGAGATGAAGGTGGGGGCGCCGGTGGACGGAGAAGAGAGTTAAAAGTGTTGAACAGTTGTTTGGGGTTGTGGGACAGAGAAGATATTAGAGATGAGAAGTAGGCCTGTTTTGCATCAGAGAGTGATGATTTGAAAATGAGGAGGGATTGCTTGTATGTGGTGAAGTGATCCTTTGAATGGGATTTCTTCCATTGCCGCTCAGCAGCTCTGGAAGCTTGTCTGAGTTTCTTGGTCAGGTCTGTGTGCCAGGGTTGTCTGTTGATTTTCCGGGATTTGTGGAGTGTGAGGGGGGCAATAGAGTCCAGGGCTGTAGTTATTGTGGTGTTATACAGAGTGGTGGCAACATCAGGGTCTTTGAGGGAATGAATGTTGGAGAGAGGTGAAAGAGATTCCGAAAGTAGGTGAAAGTCGAGATGTTTAAGGTTCCTGCAGGGGTGTGCTAGTGTGTGGACCAGAGGAGCAGCAGAAGAGACCAGAGAAGAGAAGGTGAGTAAGTTGTGGTCCGATAGGGGGAGTGGCGAATTAGAAAGGTTAGATAAGGAGCAGAGGCGAGTAAAGATCAGATCTAGAGTATGACCATCTCTGTGGGTGGGAGCGGAAGACCACTGGGAGAGGCCGAAGGAGGAAGCGAGTGCCAGAAGTTTGGAGGCGGTCGAGTTGCAAGTGTCGATAGGGATGTTGAAGTCACCCATGATGATAGTGGGAATGTCGGCAGAAAGAAAATGTAGGAGCCAGGTATTAAAATGGTCAAGAAAGATGGTGGCTGGGCCTGGGGGGCGGTAGATGACAGCTACTTGCAGGTTGGAGGGAGAGTAGATGCGAACAGAGTGTACTTCAAATGAAGTGAGAGTTAAGGGTGGTGGTGGAATTGGGCTGTAGGAGCAGTTTCCAGACAGAAGCAGACCAACTCCTCCACCATGTTTGTAGCCAGGGCGTGGTGTGTGGGTGAAATGAAATCCGCTATAAGAGAGTGCAGCAGGGGAGGCAGTGTCAGAGGGTGTCAGCCATGTTTCTGTGATACCCAGAAGGGAAAGTTGGTGTGAGATGAAGAGGTCATGGATGAAAGACAGTTTGTTATTAACTGAGCGTGCGTTCCATAATGCTCCTGTCAGAGGAACCGAGGGAGCAGGGGTCAGGGGAATGTTTTTTAAGTTTAAGGGATTGCAGAAATTTGTAGAGGGGGATTTGTAGTGAGAGGAGGAAATAATGGTGGGGATTTGCTGTGGGGGGCCTGGATTTGGAGAGATGTCGCCAGCAATAAGTAGAAGCAGGGAAAGTGTCAGTAGGTGAGAGAAAGAGAGGGCATGAGGAGGCCGTCTGTGTTTGGGAAGGAAATGTTTTATGTCACTAAACAGGTCTGCACAGGAGGTTAGATGAGTGGGTAAAATGGAGGGAGAGATGAACACTTCCTTGCTGGGTGATTGTATGTAAGAGCAATTTTGGAGGTTTAGGGTAAGTGGGAAGAGCAAGATGAGAATTTGAATCATTGTTTGCATTAACTATTTCATTAGTTACCTTTGGTCCCCTTCTGGTCCAATTCTGGTATAATTCTGTATGTGCACTTAAAAAGTTGCACTTGAAAGATGTTGTATGGAAAGACCTAGGTCTAAAGACCTAAGCACTTAGATTTATACCACTCTGTGCTCAATCAGGTGTGACCAAGTGGGGAGGAGGTTATAGTTGGCCTAATGAAAGTAGGACCAGACACAGGGGTGAAATAGTCAATATAAACAAGTACTCAATAAATCCATCAGGGAAAAAGACATTAATGTTCAGTAAAGACATAGCAGGGATTGGGAAGGAAAGATGAGCTATGTGGATGTTATCAGGTTCTTGGAAAGTTGGGTGCAGTTGCATTCAGTAAAGACATACCAGGGATTGGGAAGGAAAGATGAGGTATGTGGATGTTATCAGGTTCTTGGAAAGTTGGGTGCAGTTGCATTCAGTAAAGACATACCAGGGATTGGGAAGGAAAGATGAGCTATGTGGATGTTATCAGGTTCTTGGAAAGTTGGGTGCAGTTGCATTCAGTAAAGACATACCAGGGATTGGGAAGGAAAGATGAGCTATGTGGATGTTATCAGGTTCTTGGAAAGTTGGGTGCAGTTGCATTCAGTAAAGACATACCAGGGATTGGGAAGGAAAGATGAGCTATGTGGATGTTATCAGGTTCTTGGAAAGTTGGGTGCAGTTGCATTCAGTAAAGACATACCAGGGATTGGGAAGGAAAGATGAGCTATGTGGATGTTATCAGGTTCTTGGAAAGTTGGGTGCAGTTGCATTCAGTAAAGACATACCAGGGATTGGGAAGGAAAGATGAGCTATGTGGATGTTATCAGGTTCTTGGAAAGTTGGGTGCAGTTGCATTCAGTAAAGACATACCAGGGATTGGGAAGGAAAGATGAGCTATGTGGATGTTATCAGGTTCTTGGAAAGTTGGGTGCAGTTGCATTCAGTAAAGACATACCAGGGATTGGGAAGGAAAGATGAGCTATGTGGATGTTATCAGGTTCTTGGAAAGTTGGGTGCAGTTGCATTCAGTAAAGACATACCTGGAAAGGAGAGAAAATGGATGATGGTCAGTAGATGGTGATGACCAAGTAGATTCTATATCCAAAGTATTACATTCTGGTATAATTCTGTATGTGCACTTAAAAAGTTGCACTTGAAAGATGTTGTATGGAAAGACCTAGGTCTAAAGGACTTTGGGACTTTGTTCTGTCATGGTGCACGACAGTGATCAACACAACTGATTTTGTACATATGTTTGACATATTTGCTCTCAGCAGTGCCAATCACTATCTTCTTTGTTTTTACTAATGAAGTACGTACAATGTGTCATGAAAAAAAACTGTCTTAGAATCGGCTGGATAAGTAAAAGCATTCCAAAGTTATTACCACATAAAGTCACACATGTCAGATTTGAAAAATGGTCTTGAAGGGGTAAAAAGAGATTTAGGAGAGACTGGCTTTTTTTTTTTTTTTGCATATACACTTTTTCACTAACTGGGGCATCCAAATATACCACAGTTACAGGGGAAAACAGTCCCCTGTGCGGATGTTGTACACAGTCATAGTGTACAAGACTCTGCTCTGCTTTCTTCTCCTTGGGGTCCATGGCTGGCAGGAGTTTAAATCCAGTGCTTTGGAGTGCTCCAGATTAAAGTCCAGCACCATGTGCCATACATGAAAGGCATTGTGGAGTTAAAAGATCACTTGAGTATCGTAAGCTAATGTATTAAAAGGTACAGGCCTCTCAATAAATTTGGTGCATCTTCCAACAGTCCATGCTCCAGAAATGTAAATCTATGATGTAAATCTATGCCAGTTATGAGCTGGCATATATTTGAACTATAATGTATGTTCTATTGCAGATTTTTAATTCTTCAGATGCTGTGGTCAAACACGGAATTTTGTTCCAGCTCCCCACTCCATCATATGCAATATTAAATGGTGGAGTTAAAAAATGAAAATGCAAAGACAAAAAAGTCTTTGGGGCTGAAAGGGTTAATGGAGCTCTACAAAATGTTTATAACAACAGTTCTTTCTAATGCCCTGTGGAATAGAGATCGCTAGGTTAACACTTGCCAGTCCATTGCTTTAACGATGCCACAATGCCCACAATGCTTCGCTCACACAGGCTGTTCGCTTTTGCTTCGCTCACACAGACTGTAGGATCTTCTGCCTGGGTCCCGATCAGATATGTGCACTTCTTTTCCTGCAAATGCTGCTGAACAGGAAAAGAAGTCCACACATCCAGTTGGGCCCCAGATGAAAGTAGTTGCAGCTTGTGCAGGTGCAGTGGAGTTGGTGGCACCCATGGAACAAGGAAGTATTAACCTAATGATCTTTCTTCCACAGGGCATTAGAAAGAACAGTTTTTATAAATTGCCGGGAGAACCCCTTTAATAACTCTGCTCTATTGACTTGCTGACTTTGATATAATCTATCTATCTATCTATCTATCTATCTATCTATCTATCTATCTATCTATCTAGCTATTTATCTATTAGCATACTCTTTTCTGAGTGAATTGCAGTATATAGTTAAAGATATATGTGAGTCCCAGCACAACCCTTATAAATCTCTCCTAAAACAGAAGAGTTACATTTCCGAGAAGCGATATAAGCCAATATGCTATAACATCTATTGAATCCCTGGTCAGCAACTGAAATCAGCAAACTGATTAAGCATTCTGTTAAGTCTTACAAAATTTATGAGGTTCAAATAAGGAAAGTGCATAGTGTACCCAGTGGCATAATATGAAATTTTGCAAAGTTGACAGTCTTAAAGACACAATCAAATTTTACTTTACTATTATCACTAACAATAGTGTATTTTTTATACTGTGTTTTACGCTTCAGGTTCAAAATAATACATCAATTTTTTTATGTTTAACCCCTTGAACCACTGTGATAGACTCATATATCACAGTGGTTGAGGTAATGTATGGAGCAGGCTGCTGCAGTGAGCTGTCTCCATAAGTGCAGGGTGCCTGATGAATCATAGAGCAGACACCCGGCCGCAATGACGGGGAATGGCGATTCCGCCAAAACCTGTCATCTAACCTCTCAGGTGCCCCGATCAACATGGATCGCGGCACCTACAAGGTAAAACAGATAAATGCAGCTCCCTCTGCCTTCCGATTGGAGCCCCCACAATGAAATGGTTACCATGGAGACCTGGATGCCGTTGAAGCCATCCAGGCCTGCCATGGTAAGTTCCCTGCTGCTCTGTGCATGAGGCACTACGCAGCAGGGACAGTGTAAAAATCCTATTCACCATAATAGACCCTATATTCTTGCCCCCTAAGGAAGCTAATAGTTGTTAAATAAAAAGTTAAAAAAAAAGTTACAAAAAAATAAAAAAAAAACATTAAGATATTAAAAGTTTAAATCACCCCCCTTTCACAGTTTTACATATATATATTAACGATAAAAAATAAATATATTAGGTATCACCGCATCCAAAAATGTCTGAAGTATTAAAATATTTTTTAAATCTCCTGTGTGGTGAACTTTTAACAGAAAAAAAAAAGATAAACACACCATTTTTTGTCACCTTCCACCCACAAAAAATTGAACAACAGTGATCAAAAAGTATGTACCACAAAAATGGTACATACCAATAAAAATTACAGTTTGTCCCACAAAAAAACTAGCCCTCAACAGCTTTGTGGACGGAAATAGAAAAAAGTTATATCTGTCAGAAAATGGTGATGCAAAGAAAATTTAGATTTTTTCAAAACTTTCAAAACTTTAGTTAGAGAAAAAATGACATCTGAATACAATGCATGGTCCTCATTTGTCTACATGACTGAAACTGAACAGTGTTCTGATCTTTAGGTAGGACCTGTCACATCTCCTGACTAGAGATGAGCGAGTAGTGTTCGATCGAGCCGGTATTCGATCGAATACTACGCTATTCGGCATACTCGATTTCAATCGAGTATAACGGCGATGGCGCACTTAGAATTCGTTTCCCCTCCCACCTTCCCTGGCGCTCTTTTTCCACCAATCAACATGCAGGGGGGGTATGACAGGCCCGCGGAGCACGCTGGCAGCGCGAAAACGGCGTCTACATGGATTGGCTGGAAAAACCATGTGACCTCGAATATTAAAAACTCAGCTCTTCCTGCTCGTTCGCATATGCTGCGTGAACTTAGTCAGGGACAGAGGCTGGAGAAGGGACAGATAGGTTTTAGCTGTTGGACAGGCAGGAGCGTGATTAAAAGCCCTTATCAGGGCTACTATAGTGCAGTACAGTGATAGCTTTACTACAATATACACTCTGCAGAGAACGGCTGCTGTATTCAGGGATAGCTGCTGGAGTAGGGACAGAGAGAGGCATTAGAAGTGTATTAGGTGCTCTGCTACATACAAAACTATATTTGGCACTACTGTTCTGCGTTCTTTTTGGCTGCAAAACCCTGTTATATACCTAGTGTATATATGAACCATCTGATCTGGCAGTATACGGCTGTGAATTTTTATTTTTTTTTTAAATACAGTTTATTTGGCTCTAGTGTTCTGGGTTCTGTGTGCCTGCAATACCCTTTTTGTATACCAGGTGTAAATACCCACCGTCTGACCTGTTAGTACACGGCTGTGTACCTAGAAATAAAAAAAAAAAGGCCTTTTCTTTGGCACCTGTACTGTGCGTTCTCTTGCAAAATAATTTTATATACGTGGTGTTAATACCCACCGTCTGACCTGTTAGTACACGGCTGTGTACCTAGAAATATAAAAAAATAGGCCTTTTCATTGGCACCTGTACTGTGCGTTCTCTTGCAAAATAATTTTATATACGTGGTGTTAATACCCACCGTCTGATCTGTTAGTACACGGCTGTGTACCTAGAAATATAAAAAAATAGGCCTTTTCATTGGCACCTGTACTGTGCGTTCTCTTGCAAAATAATTTTATATACGTAGTGTTCATACACACCGTCTGATCTGTTAGTACACGGCTATGTACCTAGAAATATAAAAAAAAAAAAGCCTTTTCATTGGCACCTGTACTTTGCGTTCTCTTGCAAAATAATTGTATATACGTGGTGTTAATACACACCGTCTGATCTGTTAGTACACGGCTGTGTACCTAGAAATAAAAAAAAAAAGGCCTTTTCTTTGGCACCTATACTGTGCGTTCTCTTGCAAAATAATTTTATATGCGTAGTGTTCATACACACCGTCTGATCTGTTAGTACACGGCTGTGTACCTAGAAATATTAAAAAAAAAAGCCTTTTCATTGGCACCTGTACTTTGCGTTCTCTTGCAAAATAATTGTATATACGTGGTGTTAATACCCACCGTCTGAACTGTTAGTACACGGCTGTGTACCTAGAAATATAAAAAAATAGGCCTTTTCATTGGCACCTGTACTGTGCGTTCTCTTGCAAAATAATTTTATATACGTAGTGTTCATACACACCGTCTGATCTGTTAGTACACGGCTGTGTACCTAGAAATATTAAAAAAAAAAAGCCTTTTCATTGGCACCTGTACTTTGCGTTCTCTTGCAAAATAATTGTATATACGTGGTGTTAATACACACCGTCTGAACTGTTAGTACACGGCTGTGTACCTAGAAATATAAAAAAATAGGCCTTTTCATTGGCACCTGTACTGTGCGTTCTCTTGCAAAATAATTTTATATACGTAGTGTTCATACACACCGTCTGATCTGTTAGTACATGGCTGTGTACCTAGAAATATAAAAAAAAAAAAGCCTTTTCATTGGCACCTGTACTTTGCGTTCTCTTGCAAAATAATTGTATATACGTGGTGTTAATACACACCGTCTGAACTGTTAGTACACGGCTGTGTACCTAGAAATATAAAAAAATAGGCCTTTTCATTGGCACCTGTACTGTGCGTTCTCTTGCAAAATAATTTTATATACGTGGTGTTAATACACACCGTCTGATCTGTTAGTACACGGCTGTGTACCTAGAAATAAAAAAAAAAGGCCTTTTCTTTGGCACCTATACTGTGCGTTCTCTTGCAAAATAATTGTATATACGTGGTGTTAATACCCACCGTCTGATCTGTTAGTACACGGCTGTGTACCTAGAAATATAAAAAAAAAGCCTTTTCATTGGCACCTGTACTTTGCGTTCTCTTGCAAAATAATTGTATATACGTGGTGTTAATACCCAGCGTCTGAACTGTTAGTACACGGCTGTGTACCTAGAAATATAAAAAAATAGGCCTTTTCATTGGCACCTGTACTTTGCGTTCTCTTGCAAAATAATTGTATATACTTGGTGTTAATACACACCGTCTGATCTGTTAGTACACGGCTGTGTACCTAGAAATAAAAAAAAAAGGCCTTTTCTTTGGCACCTGTACTGTGCGTTCTCTTGCAAAATAATTGTATATACGTGGTGTTAATACCCACCGTCTGATCTGTTAGTACACGGCTGTGTGCCTAGAAATATAAAAAAAAAAGCCTTTTCATTGGCACCTGTACTGTGCGTTCTCTTGCAAAATAATTTTATATACGTAGTGTTCATACACACCGTCTGATCTGTTAGTACATGGCTGTGTACCTAGAAATAAAAAAAAAAAGGCCTTTTCTTTGGCACCTGTACTGTGCGTTCTCTTGCAAAATAATTGTATATACGTGGTGTTAATACCCACCATCTGATCTGTTAGTACACGGCTGTGTACCTAGAAATATAAAAAAAAAAGCCTTTTCATTGGCACCTGTACTTTGCGTTCTCTTGCAAAATAATTGTATATACGTGGTGTTAATACCCACCGTCTGAACTGTTAGTACACGGCTGTGTACCTAGAAATATAAAAAAATAGGCCTTTTCATTGGCACCTGTACTGTGCGTTCTCTTGCAAAATAATTTTATATACGTAGTGTTCATACACACCGTCTGATCTGTTAGTACACGGCTGTGTACCTAGAAATATAAAAAAAAAAAGCCTTTTCATTGGCACCTGTACTTTGCGTTCTCTTGCAAAATAATTGTATATACGTGGTGTTAATACACACCGTCTGAACTGTTAGTACACGGCTGTGTACCTAGAAATATAAAAAAAATAGGCCTTTTCATTGGCACCTGTACTTTGCGTTCTCTTGCAAAATAATTGTATATACTTGGTGTTAATACACACCGTCTGATCTGTTAGTACACGGCTGTGTACCTAGAAATAAAAAAAAAAGGCCTTTTCTTTGGCACCTATACTGTGCGTTCTCTTGCAAAATAATTGTATATACGTGGTGTTAATACCCACCGTCTGATCTGTTAGTACACGGCTGTGTGCCTAGAAATATAAAAAAAAAAGCCTTTTCATTGGCACCTGTACTTTGCGTTCTCTTGCAAAATAATTGTATATACGTGGTGTTAATACCCACCGTCTGAACTGTTAGTACACGGCTGTGTACCTAGAAATATAAAAAAATAGGCCTTTTAATTGGCACCTGTACTGTGCGTTCTCTTGCAAAATAATTTTACGTACGTAGTGTTCATACACACCGTCTGATCTGTTAGTACACGGCTGTGTACCTAGAAATATAAAAAAAAAGCCTTTTCATTGGCACCTGTACTTTGCGTTCTCTTGCAAAATAATTGTATATACGTGGTGTTAATACACACCGTCTGATCTGTTAGTACATGGCTGTGTACCTAGAAATAAAAAAAAAAAGGCCTTTTCATTGGCACCTGTACTGTGCGTTCTCTTGCAAAATAATTTTATATACGTGGTGTTAATACCCACAGTCTGATCTGTTAGTACATGGCTGTGTACATAGAAATATAAAAAAATAGGCCTTTTCATTGGCACCTGTACTGTGCGTTCTCTTGCAAAATAATTTTATATACGTGGTGTTAATACCCACCATCTGATCTGTTAGTACACGGCTGTGTACCTAGAAATATAAAAAAATAGGCCTTTTCATTGGCACCTGTACTGTGCGTTCTCTTGCCAAAATAATTTATATACGTGGTGTTAATACCCACAGTCTGATCTGTTAGTACATGGCTGTGTACATAGAAATATAAAAAATAGGCCTTTTCATTGGCACCTGTACTGTGCGTTCTCTTGCAAAATAATTTTATATACGTGGTGTTAATTCCCACCGTCTGATCTGTTAGTACACGGCTGTGTACCTAGAAATATAAAAAAATAGGCCTTTTCATTGGCACCTGTACTGTGCGTTCTCTTGCAAAATAATTTTATATACGTAGTGTTCATACACACCGTCTGATCTGTTAGTACACGGCTGTGTACCTAGAAATAAAAAAAAAAAAGGCCTTTTCTTTGGCACCTGTACTGTGCGTTCTCTTGCAAAATAATTTTATATACGTGGTGTTAATACCCACCGTCTGATCTGTTAGTACACGGCTGTGTACCTAGAAATATAAAAAAAATAGGCCTTTTCATTGGCACCTGTACTGTGCGTTCTCTTGCAAAATAATTTTATATACGTGGTGTTAATACCCACCGTCTGATCTGTTAGTACACGGCTGTGTACATAGAAATATAAAAAAATAGGCCTTTTCATTGGCACCTGTACTGTGCGTTCTCTTGCAAAATAATTATATATACGTAGTGTTCATACACACTGTCTGATCTGTTAGTACACGGCTGTGTACCTAGAAATATAAAAGAAAAAAAGCCTTTTCATTGGCACCTGTACTTTGCGTTCTCTTGCAAAATAATTGTATATACGTGGTGTTAATACACACCGTCTGATCTGTTAGTACACGGCTGTGTACCTAGAAATAAAAAAAAAAGGCCTTTTCTTTGGCACCTGTACTGTGCGTTCTCTTGCAAAATAATTGTATATACATGGTGTTAATACCCACCGTCTGATCTGTTAGTACACGGCTGTGTACCTAGAAATATAAAAAAAATAGGCCTTTTCATTGGCACCTGTACTGTGCGTTCTCTTGCAAAATAATTTTATATACGTAGTGTTCATACACACCGTCTGATCTGTTAGTACATGGCTGTGTACCTAGAAATATTAAAAAAAAAAGCCTTTTCATTGGCACCTGTACTTTGCGTTCTCTTGCAAAATAATTGTATATACGTGGTGTTAATACACACCGTCTGATCTGTTAGTACACGGCTGTGTACCTAGAAATATAAAAAAAATAGGCCTTTTCATTGGCACCTGTACTGTGCGTTCTCTTGCAAAATAATTGTATATACGTGGTGTTAATACACACCGTCTGAACTGTTAGTACACGGCTGTGAAGGCAAAATATTGTAACAAAAAAAAATAAAATGCGGAGGGGTGCTAGCGGAATCAGACGTGGACGAGGACGGGGGCGCGGAAATGCTGTTGGTGGCCTTGTTGAAGCCAGTGGGGATACAATGCGTGCTGGTGAGGGTCAGCCAGGATCCCACTCATCCAGAATCCCTGCCTTTATGGGACAGTTAAGCAGGGGGCGGGTTACACCGCTGTTGAGGCCTAAGCAGGTTGAACAGGTGGTGCAATGGATAGCCGATAGCGCTTCCACACAGTTGTCCACCAGCCAGTCATCCACACAGTCTCACTCTGACCCTCCTTCCTCCACACCTGGCCAACAGAGTCATCCCACCATTGACCCCTCCCAGGAGCTCTTTTCGGGTCCTTTTTCAGATGTGCCGGAAGAATCCCAGGAGCTAGCAGAGGAATTTGTTTGTAGTGATGCCCAACCACTTGAGTATTCGCCATCTCCTGCTGATGTGGACCCTGAACCAGCATCTGTTATCATGAGCGATGATGATGATGAGACGCAGTTGCCATCAAGGGAGGCTGTTGGAATGTCCAGTGGGCAGGAGGAGCAGAGTGAGGAAGTGGAAGAGGAGGTGGTGGATGACGAAATGACCGACCCCACTTGGCCAGGGGTGATGTCCAGCGGGGAAAGCAGTGGAGAGGTGGTGGTCTGCGCAGCACCGAAAAAGGCAGCAAGAGGCAGAGGGATGTCCAGAGGCAGAGGGATGTCCACAGGCAGAGGGATGTCCACAGGCAGAGGACAGTCCAGAAAGAGAAGTGAGGCCACAGCCAGCAGGGCCGAAGCTGTTCCCGGCAGCGGGCAGTCGCGCGAAGCTCCTCCATCGAGGCCTCGTACTTCTGTGGTGTGGAGATTTTTTAATGTTTGTGCGGATGACAAACTGAGCGCGGTTTGCACACTCTGCCACTCAAAACTGAGTAGGGGCTCTGAGAAGAGCAATATGACCACCTCAGGCATGCGGCGTCACTTGGAAGTCAAGCACT
>ONZH01026741.1:0-23752 GCA_900303285.1 Rhinella marina
TTCTAGGTACACAGCCGTGTACTAACAGTTCAGACGGTGTGTATTAATACCACGTATATAAAATTATTTTGCAAGAGAACGCACAGTACAGGTGCCAAAGAAAAGGCCTATTTTTTAATATTTCTAGGGACACAGCCGTGTACTAACAGGTCAGACGGTGTGTATTAACACCACGTATATAAAATTATTTTGCAAGAGAACGCACAGTACAGGTGCCAATGAAAAGGCCTATTTTTTATATTTCTAGGTACACAGCCGTGTACTAACAGTTCAGACGGTGTGTATTAACACCACGTATATAAAATTATTTTGCAAGAGAACGCACAGTACAGGTGCCAATGAAAAGGCCTATTTTTTTTATATTTCTAGTACACAGCCGTGTACTAACAGGTCAGACGGTGGGTATTTACACCTGGTATACAAAAAGGGTATTGCAGGCACACAGAACCCAGAACACTAGAGCCAAATAAACTGTATTTTTTAAAAAAAAAATTACACAGCCGTATACTGCCAGATCAGATGGTGCATATACACACTAGGTATATAACAGGGTTTTGCAGCCAAAAAGAACGCAGAACAGTAGTGCCAAATATAGTTTGGTATGTAGCAGAGCACCTAATACACCACTAATGGCTCTCTCTGTCCCTACTCCAGCAGCTATCCCTGAATACAGCAGCCGTTCTCTGCAGAGTGTATATAGTAGTAAAGCTATCACTGTACTGCACTATAGTAGCCCTGATAAGGGCTTTTAATCACGCTCCTGCCTGTCCAACAGCTAAAACCTATCTCTCCCTTCTCCAGCCTCTGTCCCTGACTAAGTTCACGCAGCATATGCGAACGAGCAGGAAGAGCTGAGTTTTTATGTTTCGAGGTCACATGGTTTTTCCAGCCAATGCATGTAGACGCTGTTTTCGCGCTGCAGGCGTGCTCCGCGCGGAAAAAGAGCGCCAGGGAAGGTGGGAGGGGAAACGAATTCTAAGAGCGCCATCGCCGTTATACTCTATTGAAATCGAGTATGCCGAATAGCGTAGTATACAATCGAATACCGGCTCGATCGAACACTACTCGCTCATCTCTAGTAATAGATAATGTATAGTTGTATATAGTGTTAAAGAGCTAAAATATACAATAATGTGGAGGCATATGTGTGTCTATTCTTATATTCACACATATATCTGTAAAGATCTATTCCAGTTTTGGTCTCATGAAAAGAAAAGCCCTGCAGAAGTTGCTTGTCTGTGTCTCTTTTGTGAGGGTCACTTGAGTCATTCTAAGGCCTCATGCACACAAACGTTTGCCGGCCGTGCCCGTGCTGCGGGCCGCATACGGCAGGTCCGCAATAAACAAAGCAAAAAAGGAAGATACTTATAAATACAGATGCGGGAATAAGAGTATCCATTCAAAATTCGAATATTAGATCATGTCTATGATTTAATCCTTTTGGAATTCTGCTATTTAATTTAAAAATCGAATAGGATTCACGATTCAATACCTTTCTATGCAAGTCACTTCCCCTGCAGGGGTTAAAGACTCTTTCAATTCCTGTAACTTCGAAGTTTGGATAGCATGTTCACCACTTTTTCATTAGTCACATCAGAAAAATGTTCTCTCATGCGTGATTTCAGACTACTCGTGGTGCACCCTACATACTGAAGTTATACTCCTTGCACCTGGCTACATAAATCACGTTGGCTGTGTTACAGTTAATGTATGTTTTTATCTGATAAGTGTCCCCAGTAACATTAGAGATTACTGCATTACCTGTTTTCATGTGTGAACACTCTACACTTACAGTCATGGCCAAAAGTTTTGAGAATGATACAAATATTAATTTTTACAAAGTCTACTGCTTCAGTTTTTATAATGGCAATTTGCATATACTCCAGAATGTTATAAAGAGTGATCAGCTTAACAGCAATTACTTGCAAAGTCAATATTTGCCTAGAAAATGAACTTTATCCCCCAAAACACATTTCAACATCATTGCAGCCCTGCCTTAAAAGGACCAGCTAACATCGTTTCAGTGATTGCTCCATTAACACAGGTGTGGGTGTTGATGAGGACAGGGCTGGAGATCAATCTGTCATGATTAAGTAAGAATGACACCACTGGACACTTTAAAAGGAGGCTGGTGCTTGGCATCATTGTTTCTCTTCTGTTAACCATGGTTATCTCTAAAGAAACACGTGCAGTCATCATTGCACTGCACAAAAATGGCCTAACAGGGAAGAGTATGGCAGCTAGAAAGATTGCACCTCAGTCAACAATCTATCGCATCATCAAGAACTTCAAGGAGAGAGGTTCCATTGTTGCCAAAAAGGCTCCAGGGCGCCCAAGAAAGACCAGCAAGCGCCAGGACCGTCTCTTAAAAGTGTTTCAACTGCGGGATCGGGCTACCAGCAGTGCAGAGCTTGCTCAGGAATGGCAGCAGGCAGGTGTGAGTGCATCTGCACGCACTGTGAGGCGGAGACTCTTGGAGCAAGGCCTGGTCTCAAGGAGGGCAGCAAAGAAGCCACTTCTCTCCAGAAAAAACATCAGGGACAGACTGATATTCTGCAAAAGGTACAGGGAGTGGACTGCTGAGGACTGGGGTAAAGTCATTTTCTCTGATGAATCCCCTTTTCGATTGTTTGGGACATCTGGAAAACAGCTTATTTGGAGAAGACGAGGTGAGCGCTACCACCAGTCTTGTCTCATGCCAACTGTAAAGCATCCTGAAACCATTCATGTGTGGGTTGCTTCTCAGCCAAGGAATCGGCTCTCTCACAGTCTTGCCTAAAAACACAGCCATGAATAAAGAATGGTACCAGAATGTCCTCCGAGAGCAAATTCTCCCAACCGTCCAAGAGCAGTTTGGCGATCAACAATGCCTTTTCCGGCATGATGGAGCACCTTGCCATAAAGCAAAGGTGATAACTAAATGGCTCAGGGAACAAAACATAGAGATTTTGGGTCCATGGCCTGGAAACTCCCCAGATCTTAATCCCATTGAGAACTTGTGGTCAATCATCAAGAGATGGGTGGACAAACAAAAACCTACAAATTCTGACAAAATGCAAGCATTGATTGTGCAAGAATGGACTGCTATCAGTCAGGATTTGGTCCAGAGGTTGATTGAGAGCATGCCAGGGAGAATTGCAGAGGTCCTGAAGAAGAAGGGTCAACACTGCAAATATTGACTTGCTGCATTAACTCATTCTAACTGTCAATATAAGCTTTTGTTACTCATAATATGATTGCAATTATATTTCTGTATGTGATAAAAACATCTGACAAACACACATAAAAACCAGAGGGCAGCAGATCATGTGAAAATATAATATTTGTGTCATTCTCAAAACTTTTGGCCATGACTGTAGAATGTCCACACCTATAGCAACCAGTAGTCTTTAACCAGGTCTGCAGTTTAGGTGGATTGTCAGTGAATAGGCTTGGAGATAGTTTGGAACCTAATGTAGTTGCTCACTAATTTAATGCCAGGGTCTAAAATAGCTTTTAATTTCTCATCCTGAAAAAGGGTAGGAAATGATCTGTGTACAATTTTTGATACGTGTGTGAACTGGGAGCTATATGTAGTGAGCAGCGTCATTTATTTAGTTTTGCTTTTTTTTTAATCATGTCCCTAGTTTTTTTGTTTTTTTTTTCTGATTTTTTGGTGATCTTCTACTGCATGACCAATCTGGTCCTCTCTATCCACGTCTCTGATTTTATCCCATGCTTGTTTGAGGACGCATTCAGATTATCCTCCTTTTCAAAGGTAATATTTTCTGTGCAGTTGCGGCGTAACCTAATGCCCTCCCCATATGGAATGCTATTTATCACATGCCTGGGATGGCATGAGGACGCCAACAGCACAGTATTCCCACTAATATCCTTCCTATAGTTATTGGACACCACTCTATTACCTTCATTAGACAATTGAAAATCCAGAAATGTTTGAAATGAAAGATTCATGTCATTCTTAAGTATTTGACAGAATGTCCGAATTCTATGTCTGTGGAGTCGCATACCATAATCAGATCATCTATAAATCTTCCATACAAACAATGTTTGGTAGGAATATGTTTTTGTTGCTCCTCCCAATGGGCTACATATATATTTGCAAATGAGGGAGGAAATTCCACACCCATAGATGCCCCACTCGTTTGCAAATAGAAGGTCCTATTAAAGGAGAAGTAATTATGTCCAGGAGGAACTCCAATGACATGTATATGAATTCTTTCAATGCTGGGCTATACCTATTGTATAGATCTAAGTGCCTTTTCAAGCATTACAGACCTAAATGATGTGGAATGGAGGGGTATAAAGCCACCACATCACACGTGGCCCATTTATAGCTCGCCTTCCATTCCAATCTACTTACCATATCAAGCACATGTTTTGTGTCCCTGATACAGCTAGGGATTTTCTGTACCAGAGGCTAAAGAAAATGGTCCACCCAGGCTCCCAATCGCTCCCTATACCCACTACTATGGGTCTTAGTGGCGGCGGGAAAACACCTTTATGCATCTTGGGGAGCGAATTAAAGATTGGGGTGACTGGATGTTATACAAATAAATATTTTTTCATCTTTTCATTTATGACGCCCAGAGAGATCCCTTCATTCGGTAATTTATCTAGCCCTTCTCTGAAAGCAAAGGAGGGATCTGTATTCAACTTGCAATATGTGCTATTATCACTCAATAGGTTTTCATTCAGGATTTTATATAAAGCTGCATTTAATACCACCACACGTTCTCCATTATCAGCATTTTTTATAATAAGATCTCCATTTATATTATAATCAAAAAGGAGAGGGCGGCACTCAAAGAGCTAACCTCTTTGAGTGCCGCCCTCTCCTTTTTGATTATAATATCCTTAAAACTAGTTTTCTCTGTTTCTCTTTTATTTTAATTATGTTGTACTAGATTATGTTCTACTAATTCTTCCAGAGCTAGCACCCTAGAGTTAATAGGATAGCAATCTGGATTTGGTGGCTTAAATTTGTGATACAATTCATCATTATTACCCATTGATTCACATTGCAATGCTCTTAAGGTTAAACTGCCATACTGTTCCTTTAAATTCAGGGGAATAACATTAACATCCGTTTCAACACCTTCAGACTAAGCATTGGTACTATCATTATCATCGTTCTGTGTCTGAACTGGCATATCACATCTCTATAGCAGGCAAGGGCCAACCTGCAGCTCTCCAGCTGTTGTAAAACTACAACCCCCACCATGCTCTGCTATAGGCTGACAGCTGTAGGTAGTCTGGGCATGCTGGGAGTTGTAGTTTTCCAACACCTGGAGAGCCTCAGGTTGGCCATCCCTGCTCTATAGTGTCTCTTAAGGCCCCATTCACACAACTGTGTGAATGGGGCCGTATCTATTCCGCAATATTGCGGAATAGATGCGGCCCCATTCACCTCTATGGGAGCGGGGAGCCGCCGAACGGAGCTAGCTCCGTGCCTCAGCTGAAAAATATAAAGCATCTCCTATACTTGTCCGCATGCACGGACAAGTATAGGCATTTTGAATGGGGCTGCCCGGAATGTGTTCTGAACGGTGCGGAACACACGCCGGGGGGCCCCCATATTATTGCGGGTCCGCAATAATGCGGACCCGCAATAATACAGTCATGTGAATGTGGCCTACCAGTTAAATTATGAGCAAATTTATTAATGTCCAGAATTGTTTGAAAAACATCAAAATTGCACCTGGGGGAAAAAAGAAATTCCCTTGTTCAGTAGTTGCAATTGTGCCTCCATCAATATATAGCTAGACAAGTTAAGCTCGGATTCATTTTTTTTTTTTCTTTTTGGATATCTGCTTCCAAAGGTACTTCCGCCCTGCTCTCTTTCGTCGTTTTCGTTCTCTCATCACTGGTATCTGAATCCGTAATCTCCCTTTGTATTACTTTTGTGGTGAGTGCTTGCCTCTCCACTGTTTCCTATGGGCAGCATTTATTTTATGTGTTGTTTCCCTGAGGTATCTGCACTTTCCACAGCCACAGCTTATGATGAATCCAGGGAGTAATCAGTGCTTGTGAAGCTAACCCGGTGTTCAGATTGACCTCTGCTTTTTTTCTTGAATATAGATCTTGGCCTCCCTCGATTCTGCTCTTGCCAGGTATAAACCTCATTGGTGAGATAATTGTTTAAATCACACTTGAAATTTGTTTCCTTTATTTTTGTAATTGTTTCTTCTAACTCCATCATCTTCTAACTCCATCATGTCAAACCATGACATTGAGGACACCCGACAACCCCGCCGCTCAGCTGTTTCAAGAGGAGGCGCGCTCCGTACCAGCGCTGCCTTCAATTCATTGTTTACCTGCTCGCCGTAACATCAGTAGCGATGAGCAGGTGTAATTACACCCAAACCGCCTCATTCATTTCAATGGGACGGCTTGTTCCTATACAAGTTTATGGGAATGAGCCACCACATTGAAATGCATGGGGCGGCTTGAGTGTAATTACACCTGCTAACCGCTACTTATGTCACGGCGAGCAGGTAAACAATGAAGAGAAGGCAGCACTGGCACGGCGCGCGCCTCCTCTTCAAACAGCTGATTGGCGGGGGTGTCGGACCCCCGCCAATCTGATATTGATGACCTATCCTGAGGATAGGTCAAAAAATATAACTTGGATAACCCCTTTAAGGATAATATAACCAAAAAGAATTTCCTCCTGGACATAATTACTTCTCCTTTAATAGGACCTTCTATTTGCAAACGAGTGGGGCATCTATGGGTGTGGAATTTCCCCCCTCATTTGCAAATATATATGTGGCCCATTGGGAGGAGCTATAACTTATGAGCAACAAAAACATATTCCTACCAAACATTGTTTGTATGGAAGATTTATAGATGATCTGATTATGGTATGCGACTCCACTGACATAGAATTCGGACATTCTGTCAAATACTTAAGAATGACATGAATCTTAATTTTACACATCATATAACCAATAGGGATATTCCATTTCTGGATTTTCAACTGTCTAAGGAAGGTAATAGAGTAGTGTCCAATAACTATAGGAAGGATATTAGTGGGAATACTGTGCTGTTGGCATCCTCATGCCATCCCAGGCATGTGATAAATAGCATTCCATATGGGGAGGGCATTAGGTTACACCGCAACTGCACAGAAAATATTAAAAGGAGCTAGAGACATTACATATAGCCCCCAGTTCACACATATCAAATATTGTACACAGATATTTTCCTACACGTTTTCAGGATGAGAAATTAAAAGCTATTTTAGACGCTGGCATTAAATTAGTGAGCAACTACATTAGGTTCCAAACTATCTCCAAGTCTATTCACTGACAATCCACCTAAACTGCAGACCTGGTTAAAGACTACTGGTTGCTATAGGTGTGGACAAGTGTAGACTCTGTTCACACAAGAAAACAGGTAATACAGTAATCTCTAATGTGACTGGGGACACTTATCAGATAAAAACAATACATTAACTGTAACACAGCCAACGTGGTTTATGTAGCCAGGTGCAAGGAGTATAACCTTCAGTATGTAGGGTGCACCACGAATAGTCTGAAATCACGCATGAGAAAACATTTTTCTGATGTGACCAATAAAAAAAGTGCTGAACATCTCCGTGCTATCCAAACACTTTAGGGAGGTACACCAGAGTAATGTGGCTCCTTTTTTTACAGGTATTGAAAGAGTCTTTAACCCCTGCAGGGGAGGTGATTTGCATAGAAAGGTATTGAATCGTGAATCCTATTGGATTTTTATGCTAAATAACAGAATTCCAAAGGGGTTAAATGGATACTCTTATTTCCACATCTGTATTTATAGATATTTTCCTTTTTTGCTTTGATTCACATAGTTTTAAGTTTGATATTACATGGATTTGATGGATTAATTATGCGCACACATGTGAGTGCACATGTCATGAGAGGCATGCCTGCTCTTTTAAAGCTAGTCGCCGTGTAGCCATAGCCTAAAGGAAGGTGGATTAATAGAACATTAGGGTATAACTAAGACTTGATGGTGAAACGTGTCAACCTGTTATGGCTCTTGTTCCTGTACCTTTAATGTATACTGAATAGAGATGAGTGAGCACTAAAATGCTCGGGTGCTCGTTATTCGAGACAAACTTTTCCCGATGCTCGGGTGCTCGTTTCGAGTAACGAACCCCATTGAAGTCAATGGCAGACTCAAGCATTTTTGCAGGGGACCAAGGCTCTGCCTAGGGAAGGCTGGGTGAAAACCTGGAAACCTCAGAAAATGATGGAAACACCACGGAAATGGACAGGAAACAGCAGGGGCAGCATGCATGGAGCCATTACCCCAAATTCTCAGGCAACAGCCTGGTGGTTACCCTCGTGGCAATTGTGCTCACCCAGACCAAGAAAGGCGAGGCACATGCCCATCACATGTTAGGGAAGCACCCAACTAGGTGCAAAGAAAAATTGTTTAGAGAGGGGGCCTGTAGGTGGACCTCCGGTAAAATTGTTTGGAGAGAGGGCCTGTAGGTGGACCTCCGGAAAAATTGTTTAGAGAGAGGGCCTGTAGGTGGACCTCCGAAAAAATTGTTTGGAGAGAGGGCCTGTAGGTGGACCTACGGAAAAATTGTGGTAAAAGAGTGCCAGTTGGACCTCTAAAAAACTGCATTTTTTGGGTCAGCGTTAGGCAAAGACGACAAGGAGGAAAAGGAGTAGGAGGAGTAGAGAAGAGGATTCGGATACATAAGTAATGTTAATCTTTAGCTGCTTTCCCCCGGAGGAGATTTGAATTCCGGTGAAATCCAGGCTTTGTTCATTTTAATAAGCGTCAGCCTGTCAGCGCTGTCAGTTGACAGACGTGTACGCTTATCAGTGATGATGCCACCAGCTGCACTGAATACCCGCTCTGACAACACGCTAGCGGCAGGGCAGGCCAGCACCTCCAAGGTGTACAGCGCCAGTAGTTGTAGTTGTATGAAGCAGAGTGATCGGTCTGGACGTTGGTATGGTCAGCTAGGTACTCCCTCACCATCTTTCTGTACAGCTCCCCCTACTCTGCCTAGACTGAGGACAGGTGACAGTGTCTTGCTGGGGTGACATAAAACTGGCAAAGGCCTTGGAGAGCGTTCCCCTGCCAGTGCTGGACAACCTGCCTGCTCGCCTCCTCTCCCCCGCTACTTGGCCCACAGAACCACGCCCTCTGCCGCTAGCGGCGTCAGATGGGAAGGATTGTTTCAGCTTGTGCACCAGGGCCTGTTGATATTGATTCACTCTCATACTCCTTTCCTCTACAGGGATGAGAGTGGAAAGGTTCTGCTTGTACCGTGGGTCCAGAAGAGTGAACACCCAGTAATCGGTGTTTGAAAAAATGCTTCTAACGCGAGGGTCACGGGATAGGCAGCCTAACATGAACTCTGCCATGTGCGCCAGAGTCCCAACATGCAAGAGTTCCCTCTCCTCACTGGCCTGACTCTCCATTTCCTCCTCCAAGTCCTCCTCTTCAGCCCATACACGCTCAAGAGTTAAGAAGGACTGAGCACTGGTACTCTCTTCTGTCTCGCCGACATTCTCCTCCTCTTCCTCCTCATCCTCATCCCCCTCCTCCGATACGCGCTGAGAAACAGACCGGAGGGTGCTCTGGCTATCAAGCGACGTATCTTCCTCCACTGTCTCTTGTGACAAGCGCAAAGCTTCCGACTTCATGCTGAGCAGTGAGTTTTTCAACAGGCAAAGCAGCGGGATGGTGAGGCTGATAATGGCGCATCGCCGCTGACCATCTGTGTTGACTCCTCAAAGTTGCTCAACACCTGGCAGATATCAGACATCCACGTCCACTCCTCATTGTAGACTTGAGGAATCTGAGTGACCTGACTACCAGTTCTGGTGGAAGTTGACATCCGGCAGTCTACAATCGCTCTGCGCTGCTGGTAAACTCTGGATAACATGTTTAATGTCGAATTCCATCTTGTGGGCACGTCGCACAACAGTTGGTGAGCGGGCAGTTGTAGGCGGCGCTGCGCTGCCCTGAGAGTGGCAGCATCTGTGGTCGACTTGCGGAAATGCGCACAGATGCGGCGCACCTTGGTGAGCAAATCAGACAGATTGGGGTATGTCTTGAGGAACCGCTGAACTATTAGATTGAACACGTGGGCCAGGCATGGCACATGTGTCAGTCTGCCGAGTTGCAGAGCCGCCACCAGGTTACGCCCGTTGTCACACACAACCATGCCTGGCTTGAGGTTCAGCGGTGCCAGCCACAGATCGGTCTGCGCCGTGATGCCCTGTAACAGCTCTTGGGCGGTGTGCCTTTTGTCACCTAAGCTCAGCAGTTTGAGCACCGCCTGCTAGCGCTTACCCACGGCACTGCTGCTGCGCCTAGAGCTACCGACTGAAGGCGCCGTGCCCACGGATGGTAATTTGGAGGAGGAGGGGTCCGAGGAGGAGGCATAGTACATCTGAGAGACCGTGACCGAGGTAGGCCCCGCAATCCTCGGTGTGGGCAGTACATGAGCGGCCCCAGGGTCAGACTCGGTCCCAGCCTCCACCAAGTTAACCCAATGTGCCGTCAGTGATATATAGTATCCCTGCCCGGCAGCACTTGTCCACGTGTCCGTGGTTAGGTGGACCTTCTCAGAAACAGCGTTGGTCAGGGCACGGATGATGTTCTGTGACATGTGCTGGTGTAGGGATGGGATGGCACATCAGGAAAAATAGTGGCGGCTGGGGACCGAATACCGAGGGGCAGCCACCGCCATGAGATTGCGAAAGGCCTCGGTCTCTACCAGCCTATAGGGCAGCATCTCCAGGCTCAGCAATTTGGAGATGTGGACGTTGAGGGCTTGGGCATGTGGGTGGGTGGAACTGTATTTCCTCTTGCGCTCCAGCGTTTGCTGTAAAGACAGCTGAACGCTGCGCTGGGACACATTGGTGGACGCTGTGGAGGATCATGGAGGCGAAGGTGTGGTTTTGCGGCGGGAGGCGCTCGTGCCGGGGTCCTGGGCAGGGGGTTGACTAGCAGAGGCAGCGAGAGACACAGGGGAAGGAGCAGTGGTGTGACCCGCAGGAGGTGAACGGCCTTGGTTCCATTGAGTGGGGTGTTTAGCACTCATATGCCTGCGCATGCTGGTAACATAGTAACATAGTAACATAGTTTATAAGGCCGAAAAAAGACATCTGTCCATCCAGTTCGACCTGTTTTCCTACAAGTTGATCCAGAGGAAGGCAAAAAACCCCTGTGCGGTAGAAGCCAATTTTCCTCACTTTAGGGGAAAAAATTCCTTCCCGACTCCAATCAGGCAATCAGAATTACTCCCTGGATCAACAACAACCCATATCTAGTAACTATAACCTGTAATATTATTACCCTCCAGAAATACATCCAGGCCCCTCTTGAACTCTTTTACTGAACTTACCATCACCACCTCCTCGGGCAGAGAGTTCCATAGTCTCACTGCTCTTACCGTAAAGAATCCTCTTCTATTTTTGTGAACAAACCTTCTTTCCTCCAGACGCAGAGGATGTCCCCTCGTCATGGTTACTGTCCTTGGGATAAAGAGATCATGGGAGAGATCTCTGTACTGACCCCTGATATATTTATACATAGTTATTAGATCTCCCCTCAGTCGTCTTTTTTCTAAAGTGAATAACCCTAATTTTGATAATCTTTCTGGGTACTGTAGTCCACCCATTCCAGCTATGACTTTAGTTGCCCTCCTCTGAACCCCCTGGTGGTGGTTAGGCTAGTAGTGGTGGCACCCCTGCTGATCCTAGTGTGGCACAGGTTGCACACCACAGTCCGTCGGTCATCCTCAATTTCTTTAAAGAACCTCCAGACTTGCGAACATCTAGGCCTCGCCACGGGAGCTTTACTACGTGAAACAGTTGCTGATGATGCACCAGTTCTGGCCCTGCTTCTCCCTCTGGCCACACCACTGCCTCTTACAACCTGTTCTGGTGCAGCACTCGCCTCCGCCTCAGAAGCACTGTCTTCACTCGGCTTATCAACCCAGCTTGGGTCAGTCACCCCGTCATCCTCCGATTCCTCAGTCTGCTCCCCCCTCGGACTTCCTGCCCTGACAACAACTTCACCACTGTCTGACAACCGTGTCTCCTCATCGTCCGACACCTCTTTACATACTTCTTCCCCTAAGTCAACAATGTCATCATCATCACCCACAGACTGCGACAGTTGGAAAACTTGGGCATCGGGAAAGAAGTCAGCAGCAACCTGAGAATTGGTTTGTGGCTCTGGGAAGGGTCCAGAAAACAGTTCGTCAGAGTATGCCAGATCGCATTCCAAATTTTCCTGGGAGGGGGCAGACTGGGGGGAAGGAGGTTGAGGTGGAGGAGCCAGAGGAGTGCTCCCTTGGGTAACGTGGGTGGACTGCATGGAAGACTGACTGGTGGACAAATTACTTGAAGCATTGTCCGCAATCCACAACATCACCTGTTCGCACTGTTGTGGTTTCAACAGTCCTCTACCACGTGTCCCTGTAAGTTGAGACATGAAGCTAGGGAGTGTAGCTCTGCGGCGTTCCCCTGCTCCCTCATCAGCAGGTACTGTCTCACCCTGCCCAGGACCACGGCCTCTGTCCCCTGCAGTAATTGAATGCCCACGCCCTGTGGTGGCAGTCCAAGGATCAGAGGTTCCGGCTGTGGCTTTTCCCTTAAACGGAGGACACCATCTGGTGACTCCTTATGGCAGCGCACACGTCCTGGGCCTGGTGGTTCATCCGGCCACACTTCTGGTTCTGATGTAGGTACCAGGGGCTTAGATAGTAGGGTAACCCCGGTAGCAAAGGGGCCTTTCAGGGCTGTGATGGGGTTGGGGCAGGTACGGCCGTTTCCACTGACCTGCGGCCCACAAAGCGCCAGCCACAGCAGCCGCACCAGCCGCCTCATAACGAGCCGCCTCACCTCGAGCCTCACAGGCCGTAGCAACCTCAGCAGCCAGCAAGGAGAATATGGACACTGAAGCCGGTGAGTCTCTCTTGCACAGTTGCAACACCCTGATGTCTGGAGCGGGCGGTGGTTCGGGGAACTCGTCCCCAAAGACCATCTCGCTCCACTTCGGACGCAGTTCTTTCGCCATGCTTGCTGTACTGTTCAGCGCTGGTCTAAACTGGTTCAGAGGAGGGCGGAGTACTGAGGGAGGAGTCTTCACTCCCAATACGTGCAAATAGTTAGTTCCTGGTGGGCCAGGCTGTTTTTTTCCAGTTCTGAGGAGGGACGTATCTTCACTTTCCCGATCTTGAGGGGGCGTATCGTCATTTTCCCGCTTCACGAAGAATGCGTACGTATCGTATGTAGAGTTAGCGGTCAAAATTGTACGAAAATTTGTGAATAATACGAAGCAAATCTGAAAAAAATCTGGATTTGCTTCGGAGTAGAAAAAGAGTGGAGGACAACTAGTGAGGGTGTATAGCAGCTAGTAGAAAAGGGAATGCAGGCTGATATTTATAATAATGCCTCTTTCTCTGGACCTGACCAACAACCTTTCACTGCAGGCATGAGATCTAGGCTAATTAAAAAAGTGCACTGCAGCATTTAAAAGGGACATTGCTATCTATGTTAGGAGGTGCAGTATGTAGCACTGTGTGGGATATGACTGTGGACTGTGCTGTTGCAACAGCTAGAGGATGTAGGAACATAGGCAAAAGCCTGTTACAGCAGTACAGGAACATACAAAAAGACAGAACCTTGTATTAAGATTACAAGAAAACAATTGTTGATCGACTTACTACAGATGGGGGTTTCTTTAGAGAAACAGCCAAATAATGTACTTCTGTAATGTACACCACACAAAGTAAACCAAGTGCATGTACAAAAGGTCAGTGGAGGGCATTGCGACCAATATACTAAGAAGAAGGAAGGTTCTCTAGGAATAGGGCAAATATTAGATTTGGTGTAGCTGGGGACCGACAACCATACGTCCCACATGGCACATTACCTCAATGAGTTTTAGCCTTAGTGGACACTAGGGTTGAAGTGATAATGAGATATGGTAATCTTTCTGTTTATGCAGGGCCAAATATATCAGTGTAAGTGTATGGTGGGGCTCAGATCATGGCATAGGCAACATCATTGAAGTTAGCCATAGGAAATGGGGTTCTATTCAAGGTCACAGTTCTAATTTGAGACATACCTGAGAACATACTGGGAATTGACATACTGTCAGGGAAAGCAATTGATACTGAATGGTGTACATTCTCATTTGGGGTCAGGGCTTTGATAATTCATGCAGTCAAAGCTATTGTACGAGAAGAAGCAAAATGCACACCTCTTTTCATACTTCCACCATCTACACAAGTTAATCTTAATCAATACCCGTGGAACACAAAGAAATCAGTGAAACTATTGAAGAATTACTAAGGGTGGGAGTTGTTCGACCAGCAGTAAGTCCTATTGCAGACTCAACAAAATTTCACCAGATTGTCTGTTGCAGTACTTGACATAGTGACTATCGTTTAAGATATAATGCACAAGACAGGTGAATGGCATGTGGTCATAGACTTAGCTAACACATTCTTCGGTATCTCCATTGCCCAAGAATGTCAAGACCAATTTGCTTTCATATGGTTGGACAAGTAGCTTACCTTGTAGTATTTGCCACAAGGATATATTCATAGTCCTACTCTATGCCATGTTTTAGTGACCAGAGACTTTCTAAGGGTCAAACCACACCTGAACAAATGTGGTATTGCCATTTTCCACTATGTGGATGATATGATTACCGGAACAACAGAAAAGTGACAGAGGCCCTGCATTTGTTAATTGACCATATGCATATGCCTATTTGGCGAGGATAAGGATTGGCACAAAGATAAAGAAATTAACACTGCAGTTTGACATGTTGATGTTCATTCTCCTGTAACTAGCCTAGACAGTTGGGCTAATAACCAAGCAGATTAACTTGCTTTACTTCAACCAGTTACAGTACCAGACCAAGATGAATAGACAGAATCTGCAGAAGTTGGAATAATGGATTCTAATCTGTTTGCTTTAGCCAGGTGGGCACATAAAACAAGTGGACATCTGGGGGGGAAAAACATACATAGGGTAGCACGGTGGCTCAGTGGTTAGCGATGGTTACAGAGTCAAATGGATGAGGAGTCAACACAATGCATAAGGAGTCAACCTAGTGCCCCAGTCACAGAGAGGTAAGGGTGGCACATGCATGAGGAGTCAACACAGTGGCCCAGTCACAGAGTGGTGAGTATGGCAACCGCATGAGTAGTCAACACAGTGGCCTAGTCGCAGAGTGAGGAGGGTGGCAAACGCATGAGGAGTCGCAGTGGCCCAGTCAAAGTGGTGAGGGTGGCAAATGCATGAGGAACCACAGTGGCCCAGTCACAGAGTGGTGAAGGTGTCAAATGCATGAGTAGTCAAAGTAATAATCAGTCACAGACTGGTGAGGGTGGCAAGTGCATGAGGAGTTACAGTGCCCCAATCACAAAGTGGCAAGGGTGGCAAATGCATGGGGAGTCAACACAGTGGCCCAGTGACAGAGTTGTGAGGGTGGCAAATGCATGAGGAGTAAACATAATAATCAGTCACAGAGTGGTGAGGGTGGCAAATGCATGTGGAGCTACAGTGGCCCAGTCAGAGTTGTGAGGGTGACAACCACATGGGAAGTCACAGTGGTCCAGTCACAGAGTGGTGGGTGGCATCCGCATGGGAAGTCACAGTTGCCCAGTCACAGAGTGGTGAGGGTGGCAAACGCATGAGGAGTCAACATAGTGGCCCAGTCACAGAGGTGAGGGTGGCAAATGGATGAGGAGTCAACACAATGGCTCAGTTATAGAGTGGTGAGGGTGGCAAATGCATAAGGAGTCACAGTGGCCCAGTCATAGAGTGGTGAGGGTAGCAAATGCATAAGGAGTCACAGTTGCCCAGTTACAGAGTAGTGATGGTGGCAAATGCATAAAGAGTCACAATGGCCCATTCACAGTAGTGAGGGTGGCAAACGCATGAGGAGTCAATGTATAGTCAATCACAGAGTGGCGAAAGGTGGCAAATGCATGAGGAGTCAATGTATAGTCAATCACAGAGTGGCGAAAGTGGCAAATGCATGAGTAGTCAACACAGTGGCCCAGTCACAGAGTGGTGAGGGTGGCAAATGCATGAGGAATCACAGTGGCCCAGTCACATAGTGGTGAGGGTGGAAAACGGATGAGGAATCACAGTTGCCCAGTCACAAAAAGGTGAGGGTGGCAAACGCATGAGGAGTCAACATAATAATTAGTCACAGAGTGGTGAGGGTGGCAAATGCATGAGGAGTATCTTTTGAGAAGAAATGAAGATGGCACTCACCCGAAAAGTCCAGATTCGCTTTATTTGTCCAAAAAAGACAGACTTACATATAAAGTGGCAGGGGTGCGGTAACGCTACACAAGTGCTGCAGAGTGGCGATGGCCGTTTCGCGCGAGATGCGCTTCCTCTGGCCTCTCTAGCATGAGGAGTTACAGTGCCCCAATCAGAAAGTAGTGAGGATGGAAAACGCAAGAGGAATCACAGTGGCCCAGTCAGAGTGGTAAGGGTGGCAAATGCATGAGGAGTCACAGTGGCCCATTCACACAGTAGTAAGGGTGGCAGATGCATGAGGAGTCAACACATAGTGGTCAATCACAGAGTGGCGAAAGGGGAAAATGCATGAGTAGTCAAAACAGTGGCCCAGTCACAGAGTGGTAAGGGTGGCAACCGCATGAGGTGTCAAAATAGCCCATTCACAGAGTGGCGAGGGTGGCAACCGCATGAGGAGTCAACACAGTGGTCCAGTTACAGAGTGGCAAGGGTGGCGAATGCATGAGGAGTTGCAGTGGCCCAATCACAGAGTTGTGAGGTTGGCAAATGCATGAGGAGTCACAGTGGTCCAGTCACAGAGTGTTAAGGGTGGCAACAGCATGAGGTGTCACAGTGGTCCATTCACAGAGTGGTGAGGGTGGCAAATGCATGAGGAGTCGCAGTGGCCCAATCATAGAGTGGTGAGGTTGGAAAACACATGAGGAGTCAAGCACTGTTCCCTAACTGCAAAACACTAGGGGCTCTGACTTCTCTCCTTATACACTATACAGTTTTAGCTAGACTAGAACCTTCTAGTGCGAGTAGAGATAAGCGAATCTATTCGCCACTTTGTAGATTCATTACGAATCTTCGTTATTTTTTTACTCCGAAGTGAATCTGGATCTCTTCATATTCGCTCTGTACGAATCTTAAATCTTTGTACGCTAACGCTATGTAGGCGTCTGATGATTTGTACGCTAATGCGTACGAATTCAGTTAAGTAGCGTACTTTTACTGTATGTTTGTTATTTGTGCAGAAATGTTCGCGGTGAGAGCGGCAAAAAGCCCGGGAAGAACCCGGTCACCTGACCTAGGGGGAAGGGCTTGCTCTGATTGGCCCATAGGCTGAGTAAACCAGTTACATCACTTGTGCTGCGCCTGCTGAGACGAGCAGGAGCTTGTGAAAGACAGAGAACTGTGTTCTGTAACTTCTGTTGTTGTTCTGGGCACCATTACAGATATCAGGGCTAGTGTACGGCTAGTGCAGAGCTAGTAATATTAATCAAGCAGGGAGGAGACAGGGAGAGACACAAAGACCTGATTGCTTGCTGCCACAGTCAAGTGAAAATGTCTGGCACTGGAAAGCAGAAGGGTTCCACTTTCAGCCAGACCTTGAGCTCCAAAAAAAAGGTGGCACAGGCCAGCAGTGGCAAAGGACATGTAGGCGCAGCTGCTACTGGTAGAATTTGTAGTAGTTGGCCACTGGTCCACTAGGCTAACCCACCAAGGCGCAAAATTGTTGTAGAGGAGAAAGTGGATGACGTAGTGGAGTGGATGGCTCACTAATCTCAATCACAGCAGAATGACGTGCTTTCTTCTGCTGACACTGTATCATGTAGCCAGGGGTCAGACTCAGAGCGTTCCTCCTGCTCCACCATTCAGCTCCAGCGAAGCCCGTCATCCTCTGCCTCCTTTCTGCCTTCAGTGCCCCCCCTATTGGTGTGCCTTCTGTGTTTTATCAAATAAAAGGCCACCGAACCCCACTGCACAATCTGGCAAATATTGAGAAAAGCCTCCCTGAGGATTTTTTAGAGAGCAGTCAGTGTTTCAACTGCCCGGAACTGCCGGAGGTTGGTGGGGAACAGCAGATATTGCAGTCAGACAAAAGTGGTGGGGAGTTTGATGTTGATGACTGTGTGTTAGACAGGAGGACCTGGGAGCCGGATCGAGGTGGTGAGGAGGATTTGATCTCCGAGGAGGAGGGCGGTGGTAGTGGCATCAACAGAAGGCACAGGCGAGGTAGGCCCAGGCCTGCCTTGGGAACTAGTGAGACCCCAAATAGGGTGGGGGCATCAGAGTCCAAGCGTACAAGGGCTATGCCAAGCTTGGCCACCTCTGGAAGCCGAATGTCAGGGGTGTGGAAGTATTTCACCACTCTGCCAGGGGACATCAGCACGGCTACGTGTAATTTCTGCAAACAGAAATTTATCTGTGGGAAAGCTTCAAATGTATGGACCAATGCTCTGTGGAACCATCTGAAGCGGTGTCATGCCATGCATTTGTCTAACCATCGAGTGTGTGGCCAGGAAGCAAGTATATGCAACCAGCAATCCCACAGTGCGCAAACTTAATTCCCACCTGGCGAAGTTGCTGACTGTGCAGTCTCTGACGTACACTTTAGTGGATTGTACTGCTTTTAGGGAGCTGATGGCTTGAGCTCAGCCACACTGGCAGATCCCTAGTCGGCATTACTTTTCTAATAAAGCCATCCCCATCCATTACTCGCACGTAGTCGAAAACATAGGACGCTCCCTGCAGCTGTCCCTCTGCAGTACCGTGCACTTCACGGTGGACACCTGGAGCAGTGCATATGGCCAGGGGCAATACATATCCTTTACGGCTGAATGTTTTTAGTGGCAGCGAGGCAGCACCCCAGCAACAGGGACAGTTGCTTTTGGCACCTCCACACAGTTTCCAGCCAGGATTGCAGACCACCACACACTTATCCGCTCCCTCCTCCACCTCCATGGGCAGCTGCAAGTGGGCAAGGTCCTGAGTGACAACTTGACAAATATAGTGGCAGTGCTGAACCTGGGGCAATTCACGCATGCTCCCTGTATGGCACATGTAGTAAATCTAGTGGTTCACAGATTTATGAAAACATTCACTGGCCTGTGCACAGTGCTGGCAAAGTCACGTAAGCTTTGCACTCATTTGAGTCACTCTTAAGCGTCCCGCAACGCTCTGCTGGACTTGCAGCGACAAAACGGTCTTCCGCCACATCGATTAATAGGTGACGTGCCTACTCGGTGGAATTCTACACTTCACATGTTGCAGCGGCTCTTTGAGCAGAGGAGAGCAGTGGATGACTTTGTCCAGCAGCAGTCATAATCGTCGACCGAAGGAAGCCGGTGTTGTTTAGATTTCCATCAGTGGAGGCTGGTCCAAGATGCCTGCAGTGTGCTGAAGCCCTTTAAAGAAGCCACTAAATTGGTCAGCCGGGACATCTGCAGTCTGAATGACATTGTTTCAATATTTGTCCTTGAAAAGACACTGTCTCTCATGCAGCAGGGGGTGATGGGGGAAAGTAAATCTGCACATCTCTCTGCACACCCTGCTGTGACTGTTGGTGAGCCCCAACAACGAAGTTCCATGGAGGTGCAGGAGGAGGATGAGGAGCTTCAGCTAGAGGAGGAGGAGGAGTTTGATGATGCCCAGGAGGAGGAGACACAGTTGGAGGAGCAGGAGGATGACGATGACACCTTCAGGGACACTCAATTGTCTCAGAAGGAGGCTGAGACGGAAAGAACTGGCTCCTCGGGCACGCTGGCCAGGATGGCGAGCTGTATGCTCACATGCTTACGCACTGACAGGTGTATCCTAAAAATAAGGCAGACTGATGAATGCTGGCTTGCGATGCTTCTGGACCCGCGGTATCACTCCAATATGGGGGACTGTTTTCCTCCCCAGGAAAGGGAGGAGAAATTAGCTTCATACCGGGAGAAGCTATGTACTAACCTGGCCACAGCTTTCATCCAGCCCCAGCCTGCTGTCAGCGTCTCTGAAAGGGAGGCCCGGCAGAGTCACCCATCTCCTGCCACAACTAGGATGGAGCATTTTTTTTCAGCCTCCCAACAGGTGCAGCCCACAAGTGAGCAGGCCCAGTCCACCTGCCTCAATGACCAGGTTCAGGCTTACCTGCAGTCTGGCTCGCAAAGCCTGTTCTCAGACCCCCTGGACTTCTGGGCAGCCAGAATCCAACAGTGGCTGGAACTTGCCCACAATGCACTAGGGCTTCTTTCCTGCCCAGCCTCAAGTGTCATGTCAGAGAGAGTTTTTAGTGCCGCTGGGGAGGGGGAGGGGGGGGGGATGGGGTGGTGACATGGACCAAACTGTCTCCTGGCAGTGTCCAAAAAAACACATTCATAAAAATGAATCAAAAGTAAAAAATTAAAAAATGGTATTAAAAAATAAAATTGTTACACTGTTGTCTACCTCTGCCTCCCGTTACAACATTAGCAGAGATTGTTATACTCCACTGCAGTTTGTTGTTTTTACTATTCACTCTCTACTGATGTACGGTACCCCGTGCCCTACTACTACTGCTAGTGCCACCCATGAAAAGCCCATATATAATGTTCTCTGCCTCTCTTTACTACAAGGGAGAATGTTTACAGGCTTGTTGTCCAAACAAGCCAAGCCATTTCTCTGACTGTAATCTGGGAACCTTATTTTTTTTAATGCTTTGGCCCGAAGACACCCTGTCTTCATTAATCCGGGAAAGGGCCTTTGGTCAATTTTTGGAGACTCCGGCCTAAAGAGACACCCTGTCTTCTTCACACTAATGTGGGCCCTGGCCTATGCACAATTTTGGAGGCTCCGGCCTAAAGAGACACCCCTGTCTTCTTCACAGTATGTCAGGAAGGGGTTACTGGTTTAAAAAAATAATCAAAACACAGGTTTTAGAAGAATTATTTTAGTAATAAATAATAATAACTTTCAACAAATAATAAATAAACAAAAGAAAAAAAAGTTGCCGACATCTAACCATCATCGCCTGCAGCTCTCGGAGCTCCAGCTGCAGGCCGCGAATAAGCTGGGAGGCAGCGTGGAACCTGGTCTCAAAACGGCGTAAGGCTGCCTCCACCTCAAAGTCAGTTGGGATATCTGTAGGGGTGGAAACAGTAATATAATTAGTATGATCGAGTTAAAGGGGTTGTCCCACAATAAATATTCTAAACTTTCAAACCAGCACCTGGATCTGAATACTTTAGCAATTGCAGGTCATTAAATATTTTGTATAGCTACTAGAACTGACTTATTCAGTGAAATATATCTTTATTGAGCCATTTTTATTTCTTTGAACTGCTCACTGAGAAGGTCACACATGCTCAGTTTAAATCTTCAACTGCCTCCTGTCCTAAGCAGTGATAGGGAGAGATCATGGACACGAGTCCTGACATACAGCAGAATAGACACTAGTCACACTACCCTTGAGTAACCAGCTTGATGTAGCAGAGTAATTGGGGCAGATCTCTGGATCTATGTGAGGTGCAGGGCTGTTTCTCGCTTTGTTAAAAAGAGTTGACAATGTATTAATATTATGTGATGTACAGATGTAGCAACGCTAGCGATCACTGTTTTCACATAGTGTTGCTAACGAATTGCGACTTCTCCTCTCACTCCTTTCACTCGCAGTAAAAGTACGCTAATTAGGTGAATTCGTACGCATTAGCGTACAATGCGTAGCATTAGCATACAAATGCGTACGCATTAGCGTACAATGCATAGCATTAGCATACAAATTTGTACGCATTAGCATACAATGTGTAGCATTAGCGTACAAATCATCAGATGCATACTCTATTTACAATATTGTTCTGCGCTCACGCGATTCTCCTGTGATCGCTAGCGCTGCTACATCTGTATGACACATTTATGTTAAATATTTTTGGGGTAACACAAGTTTCTACTTCTTTCACTACCTTGATTTTACAATTATTGTGATAACATGCCTGCTTCACTAACCACTTGGAGAACATAATGTGTACACAGTCTAGTTATCAATAACATGTTGGCTGGCATGATCCAAGTGCTTGAAAATATTAAACTTCTGTTAATTTGGGATTTGTACTTACTGGACACCAATAATGGGTGGTCTTCCCATGGGTCCAGGGAAAACTCCTCCCTGACGGTTGGAGCTACAAAAGATAAAACATAAATTTAGCTTATATTTTGAAGACAGAAAGTCCACCCATTACACTTTTTATTTTACCTACCTTCTACCTCTGCAAGTTGGGGTGGTGGTGTTGGAGGGGCAGGTGGGCTCCTCTCTGGCAGTTGTGGTGGAGGGTGGTGAGAGGGGCTCCTCTGTGGTGCAGCAGCTGTCAAAAGTCATTAAATAATGGCATTACATTCAACTCTAGTTGTTTGGGGCTGGATCCCATTCCTAACCACTAGTGGTATATATAATACAATACAGTACACTAACATGTTTTTACTTTTCAAATATTTTGTTACTCACCCTGTTGTATCTCTGCGCGGATCTCAGTAAGCCGCTCTGGGCACTTGAATTTTAAATCAGACCATTTCCCCTGGATCTGGCCCAGGGTCCGCACAGTGTCAAAGCGATGATGCAAGCCTCGGATCACCTGCTGCACTCTCCTTCTTCTGCTGGTTTGGGTGTCGGTGTGTGCCATCGTAATCCTGCTGGTCCATCACCTTCACCATATACTTAAGCTCTCCAGAGCTAAATGCCATCTTCAAAACTTCGCTCTGCCTCTGAGGACTGTACGCCGTGGCCTATCGTCATGCGTATTATGCAATTGCGAGACAATAGTACACTAAGGATTCGTACGCACTTTGTATGCTCATGTGTACGTATTCAGTTAAGTAGCGTACCTTTAACAACACTAGACTATATGTTCGGTATTTGTGCGGGAATGTTTGCAGAACGCGACCAGAATAACAAATATTTTTTAATGCAACTTTGACCGAATAAATTTGTATTAAGAATGAATCTTTTTATAAATTCGTCGATTATTCGCCGAAGCTAATCTTTGAAGATTCGCTTATCTCTAAGTGCGAGGGGTGAAGTGGAGAATCTCAGCTGAAACAGATAAATCGTAACTAGAGATGAGCGAGTACTAAAATGCTCGGGTGCTCGTTATTCAAGTCGAACTTTTCCCAATGCTCGGGTGCTCGTTTCGAATAACGAACCCCATTGAAGTCAATGGGAGACTCGAGCATTTTTTGCAGGGGACCAAGGCTCTGCCTAGGGAAGGCTGGGTGAAAACCGGGAAACCTCAGAAAATGATGGAAACACCACGGAAATGGACAGGAAACAGCAGGGGCAGCATGCATGGATGCCTCTGAGGCTGCCTAATCCCACCATTACCCCAAATTCTCCTAGTGGGGCATGTGTGGTATCGATTCTTCTCAGTTTAAAATCGTATACGTCCCCTATCTTGGGACCATATATTTCATGGATTTTTCGAACACGGAAAAGGAAAAAGAGCTTGCTCTGGCCAGGGGAGTGTCTTTTCTACTGCAGCTAAGGGGACGTGTCCATGCTCTGCCTATCACAGGTCAGGAGCCAATTAAAAGAGGAACAAACAAAAATCAGTATAATATATAAAATGTCCCCTATCCGGGTAAATTGTTTGGAGAAAGGGCCTGTAGGTGGGGGGCAGGCTGGGGGGAAGGAGGTTGAGTTGGAAGAGCCAGAGTAGTGCCCCCTAGCATGTTTGGTGGTGACAACAGCCGGATGGATTTGAAAAAACTGTAGCATCAAC
>ONZH01026742.1:0-37239 GCA_900303285.1 Rhinella marina
AGGTCTCACCTCTTGGCCTACAAACAATTTTTAAGGCTCACCTCTTTGGGCCTCCACTTAATTTTTAAGAGGTCTCACCTCTTGGGCCTACAAACAATTTTTCTCAGCCTCCACCTCTTTGCCTACAAACAATTTTTTAAGAGGTCTCACCTCTTGGGCCTACAAACAATTTTTCTCATGCCTCACCTCTTGGGCCTACAAAATTTTTAAGAGGTCTCACCTCTTGGGCCTCCACATATTTTTAAGAGGTTTCACCTCTTGGGCCTCCACATAATTTTAAAGAGGTCTCACCTCTTGGGCCTACAAACAATTTTTAAGAGGTCTCACCTCTTGGGCTCACCTCTTTAAGGCCTCTCACCTCTTGGGCCTACAAACAATTTTTCTCATGCCTCACCTCTTGGCCTACAAACAATTTTTAAGAGGTCTCACCTCTTGGGCCTCCACCCTACAAACAATTTTTCTCATGCCTCACCTCTTGGGCCTCCACATAATTTTTAAGAGGTCTCACCTCTTGGGCCTACAAACAATTTTTTAAGAGGTCTCACCTCTTGGGCCTCTTGGGCCTACAAACAATTTTTAAGAGGTCTCACCTCTTGGACCTACAAACAATTTTCTTCATGCCTCACCTCTTGGGCCTCCACATAATTTTTAAGAGGTCTCACCTCTTGGGCCTACAAACATTTTTTCATGCCTCACCTCTTGGGCCTCCACATATTTTTAAGAGGTTTCACCTCTTGGGCCTCCACATAATTTTTAAGAGGTTTCACCTCTTGGGCCTCCACATAATTTTTAAGAGGTCTCACCTCTTTGGGCCTCCACATAATTTTTAAGAGGTCCTCACCTCTTGGGCCTACAAAACAATTTTTCTCATGCCTCACCTCTTGGCCTACAAAACAATTTTTAAGAGGTCTCACCTCTTGGGCCTCCACATAATTTTTAAGAGGTTTCACCTCTTGGGCCTCCACATAATTTTTAAGAGGTCTCACCTCTTGGGCCTACAAACATTTTTAAGAGGTCTCACCTCTTGGGCCTACAAACAATTTTAAGAGGTCTCACCTCTTTGGCCTCCACATAATTTTTAAGAGGTCTCACCTCTTGGGCCTACAAACAATTTTTCTCATGCCTCACCTCTTTGGCCTACAAACAATTTTTAAGAGGTCTCACCTCTTGGGCCTACAAACAATTTTTATTATGGCTCACCTCTTGGGCCTTAATACAATTGTTAAGAGGTCTCACCTTCTTGGGCCTCCACATAATTTTGGAGAGGTCTCTTGGGCCTCCATATAATTTTTTCGAGGGTCTCCACCTCAAGCTAACTTTTGCGCACTCATTTAAAATATTTTCACAACAAGGACCTAAGAGCCCTCGATGGAGAGCTTTGTGTGGGGGCCTGTTATAGGAAGAGATGCGGCCCTGCGGGCTCTAGCCTTGCCTTCTCCATGAGCCTCTGGCCAGCCCACGGCCTCTTCCTGCCTTTTGCGGTCCTACGCATCCCTCAACATCCCCACTGCTTTACCTGTTAGACATGACACTGGGCCAGGTCGGGTCACTGACTTCGTCATACTCAACCACCTCCTCTTACACTGCCTCACTTTGCTACAACAGCCTCCCTTGCTGGCAACTGTGTCTCATCATCGTCCCTAATCATTTTACACTTTAGTGCCCGTTCCACACCACCATCAGCTAGAGATGGAGCTTGCTCCAGTGTTTGGGCATCAGAACAAACAAAATCCTCAGATAGCTCCTGCGATTCTTGCATGGGTGGGAACACTGGGTTGATAACATTGGGCAGGGTGGGAGGAAGGAGGGTCAGAGTGAGGTCCCTGCAGTTTCTGCAGGCGATCGACGAGACTGGACTTTGTGGACTTGACTGGGTGGTGGACAGATTTAAAAGGAGAATCTAGAAGGAGAAGGAGGGGTTTGCCGAGCTGTCTGTAAGGGTTGCGGAAATCCAGACAGAACCAAGGCCCAAAACTTGGGTGGGGGTAGCAGGTTTGCCCGTCCCCGCCTCCACAACATTCACCCAGTGTGCCGTCAGGGAGATGTAGCATCCCCGGCCTCAAACCAAAGTGTTGGTGGTCAAATGGCCTTTTGCAGTAACCGTGTTACTCGGGCGTGGATGATGTTTTGGGACATGTGCCTGGGCAAGGCAGGGATGGCACAGAGGGAAAATAGTGATGGCTTGATTGCTTTCCCCCTTGCCTATGCCATCTGTGGTTGTCATAGGCAACGTGATTTTAAGGGGTGCAGAATTTTATCTTCTTTTTTGTCTAGTTTGGCTTGGGGTCCATGGCAATGTAGAGGAAAGAAGGTTTCCTTGTATGGTCTCACTTTAAAGAGAGGTTAGATTGTCTTTGGAGTGTATTGTTGAGAGGCTGTGATAGTGGCGTAATAGTGCGACTTGGGCGCGTTATATGCACCCAGACATGCTTCCCCTGCTGTCCTAGTTGCATTCCAGCAGTGTTGGCATCCTTTTCTGAGGTTTCAGGGTGGACTTGGTGACCTCCAAGTGGTCGAATTGAGATTTCCAAGTGGCGAGCATTTTTTTCCCATAGACTTTAATGGGATTCGATATTCGGTCGAAAAGTCGAATTTCGCAGTCTATTCGAATCGAATTTCGAACTTTCGAATATTTCACTACTCGCTCATCTCTAATAATAAACACAGTGATGTCACAGTACAGAGATAATAAACACAGTGATGTCACCGTACAGCGATATTAAACACAGTGATGTCACAGTACAGGGATAATACACACAGCAATGTCACTGTACAGGGATAATAAACACAGTGATGTCACTGTACAGGGATAATAAACACTGTGATGTCACAGTACAGAGATAATAAACACAGTGATGTCACCGTACAGAGATAATGCACACAGTGATGTCACCGTACAGGAATAACAAACATAGTGATGTCACAGTACAGGGATAATAAACACAGTGATGTCAAAGTCCAGGGGAAATACACACAGTGATGTAACAGTACAGGGATAATAAACACAGTGATGTCACAGTACAGGGATAATAAACACAGTGATGTCACCGTACAGGGATAATAAACACAGCGATGTCACCGTACAGGGATAATAAACACAGCGATGTCACAGGACAGGGATAATAAACACAGTGATGCCACTGTACAGGGATAATAAACACAGTGATGTCACAGTACAGGGATAATGAACACAGTGATGCCACTGTACAGGGATAATAAACACAGTGATGCCACAGTACAGTGATAATAAACACAGCGATGTCACCGAACAGAGATAACAAACACAGTGATGTCACAGTACAGGGATAATAAACACAGTGATGTCACCATACAGGGATAATAAACACAGTGATGTCACAGAACAGGGATAATAAACACATCGATGTCACCGAACAGAGATAATAAACACAGTGATGTCACCGTACAGGGATAATAAACACAGTGATGTCACAGTACAGAGATAATAAACACAGTGATGTCACAGTACAGGGATAATAAACAGTGATGTCACAGTCCTGGAATAATAAACACAGTGATGTCACAGTCCAGTGATAATAAACACAGTGATGTCACAGTCCAGGGATAATAAACAGTGATGTCACAGTCTAGGAATAATAAACACAGTGATGTCACAGTCCAGGGATAATAAACACAGTGATGTCACAGTCCAGGGATAATAAACACAGTGTACAGAAAGTTAAAAAAAATATATACTTAGCCTTTTCATAGCAGCAGGGCCAGCATCATCAGAGCAGGAGATCTTCTTCTCATGTCTGAAGGGGGCGGGGCCTATGCTGCCGGCCGGCCCCGCCCCCCGCTGAGACCTGAGGCATGCCTGGGAGGTACGGAGAGCTGCAGGGGGGACAGGAGGGAGGATGGAAGAAGCAGAGAGCCGATTTCGGCTGTCTGCTCCTTCCTGCAACAGGCAACTGTCTTTACGTCCTATGGACGCAGAGACAGCTGCCAGAGGCTGGATCCGGGATGGTTGGGAGGTATGTGGCAGCAGGGGGCGGCACCAGGGGCGCGGGGCCCCCCTGAAATCATTGGAGCCGGGGCCTGGAGCAGTAGCTCCAAATGCTCCAATCATAATCCGGCCCTGATTGTCATAACATCAAAATCATTACCTGCATGTCCCAAAACAGTGTGTGCACAATTTTTTTGCACTGCTACCTGGCAAGAGCTGGGATCCGATAATTGTATGCTTTCTGCCACATTACAATTTAGTAACATTGACCCAATGATCACAATGAGACCTCTAGAACTAAAATCTTTTCTAGAGTTTCTCCACTATGGCAAAGAGAAGAAAGCTCCAATCAGAAGAACTTCTCCAACAAGATATCCAGATCACTTATAGACACTACTACATTATAGACATTACCACAAGAGACAAATGAGGGGTTTTCTGACGACTGTCAGTATAAAGCCTTTTTCACACATCAGTGTTTTTGTAAGTGATTTCCATCATTGATTGTAAGCCAAAACCAGAATTGGAGCCTATACTGACATAAGGTTTAGGGAAAAGATGTGCACCTGTTCTGTGTTTAGAACAACACCTGGTTTTGGCTCAAAATTACTGATGGAAACCACTGACGTGTGATTGAGGCATAACATTGTGGTTCTAGAGATAAGGATGTTTTTAAAGTAGCATCACAAAGACAGTCCATAAAGTTTAAGTACAGAACCCTTTTATTGCAATCACTAAGAAGATTCTGCACATGAAACATAGGTCAGTACCTCAAACAATGATGTATATATTGTCATTCTCCATTTGCTTGATCTGAAATATCTTTGTTTTACATGCTAACATCCCCCTTTGAGTTCCATGAGCTGAGATTTTGGTCCATACTCCATGTCCATTGTTTATTAATTCCTGTTCCTGCAGCCTGTGCCTTCTTTATGATTTAGCTGGCATCTCTGAATACAAGTCTGGTTTATGATTTGGCATTGTTAAGATTGTCCTGTGGTAATTGCACCTACTTGGCAATGTTTGTCACCACTGAACCATCTTTTTCTGATATATTCCTACACCAGTCCTTTTTTTTGGCAATAACATTACCATTTATTTACTTTAGTTAGTAATCACGTGGGTATAAAGGCTGATAGTTAACCATTGTGTTGTTAAGGCTTCCATATTAAATAGAAGCCACATAATGCACTTCATCATTGATTAGCTAGTGCTCATCAGTTAATTGCATACAACACGAACAGAATTTAAGCATGGGTGTCTTCAAATCAAGAAGCATTCAGCTGAAAATCCCATTTTTTATTATTAGATGCCTCCAAGCTAGCAGTTTCATTAAATAATGTGCTTTGTCTTCTAAATCTTTTCTTTTACCTCTGCATTGTTGGAATGAAGGAATGTCAATCTATGGTCAATATGTATGCCCTTATACTTAATGCTAGAATTAAGCAGAAACAAGGGCAGCAGTCCATGACATCAAGCTGAAGAGATGTTTGATGATGCAACAACACATCGACCACACAAGTAAATAAACTAAAAAAATGGCCAGCAAACAGTCCTGGCAATAAAACTATTGAAATGCTACAGCCAGGCATAAAAAAGGCTATGTACGCAAAGTATCCCAGAAATATAGAGGAACGTAAATACATTTACAGGGAGGGATGATCCAAAATTCCTCTTCTTCATTGTGCAAACCTTTTTTGCAGAAAACGTTTTAGAGGTAATTTCTTCTACAAGGGATCTACATTACATTATTAAATTCAAGGGATCCTCCCTGCACTGTGGATCTTTACACAATGCATTCAATAAAATACAATAAATAACATTGTATTTGTCTATAATTATGACTTGAATAGCAAACAGACCACATTTCATTAGTAATCCATGCAGGAATCAATGTACTGTGATTCCAATAGGTCCACTTTTCCCCCTGCACTATGGTATTTCAAGCCCAATTGTATTATTAAAAAGTTATGTTTTAGATACTATGTTCCCTGTGATACCTTATTGAATTTGGCATAGGCTAGACCGATCTGTAATCACAATATTTCAATTTCTTACTCAGCGAGTACTATTTACTCAATGCTCTCTGAAAAAGACATTAAAGGTAAAGCTGCTTGTTGGTTATTAGCTTTGATTTTTTTTGTCTGTAATTGTGACTTGGATAACAATCAGAACACATTTTGTTAAAAATCCAGGTAAAGGTATATTTATATGGTGCAATAATCAGGCAGATTATCAGGAACAAGCATTCCTGCTAATGGTCATTTCCAATAATCTGCCCATGTAAAGGTGCAGCCAGTCACCCAATGAATGAGCGAAATGGTCGTTCAGTGGCTGAAACTGTTGTTCATGCAGGCACCTACATTATTGTTTCTGGGCAGCAGATCGTACTGTCTAAACAACAATTTGCTGTCCAGAACCAATGCAGCTGTATGAGGACAAGCGATCACAATAGCAACTGCCCATCCTCATACTGTGGAGGTGATCACTGATAATGCAGGGCTTCACCTCCACTTAGCGAGCAGATGACTGTAGGGAAGGAACATAAATGCACCTTAAGACTAGTTCACATTTCCGCATAGCATTCCTGCAGGCTGTTCCGGCAGAGAGGGTGGACACATCTGTACTATCATTTAAGTATATAAATTCCAGTTCTTTTTAAGAAATACTGTAATCCATGAAACATTGGGAGCATAAGAAATGAATGGCCTTTGATGAACGTGTCCCACAACGTGTTGACACAGTGCCTGCTAAAAATGAAATATGTACATAGTGGTTGGTGTGAATAAGGCCACAGGTGCCTTTTGGAAATCTATTGCTTGTTCTTGTCTGGCTCTGATAAAGCAGAATTACAATAGTTTTTTATACTGTGGTGGTTTACATATATATATATATATATATATATATATATATATATATATATATAAAACTTCACCTGAATACGAATAATAAAAAATATCACAATATCACAAATTTCTGGAATCCTGAATGTATTTGCTTTCTGAATGGCACTGCGCAGCTCGACAATTGTTGCATCATTTTCTTTATATCTGACTTCAAAGCTAGCAATCTTCACACCTCATACAACTTGACCCTATCTTACTTAGTTTTGACACATCTGAAAGTTGTTCTTCGCATGTAGACTGTGCTGCTGTAACCTTTATACAACACTCTCTGCTTTCTAAAGCATCTCTGTAATTGCTTCTGCAATAACGCTTACTGCCACTTAAAGAAAATTTTCTGTGTAAGTGTCACTGTTGTTCTCAGCTACAGGGAGGTGTCCCTTTGTCAGTAACAGCTACATGGTCAAAGACTTGTCAAATACAGCACTGCTAATATTGCTTACTGTCTCTATAGACTTCACTATGGCTCACAGCTGTTTCTGTTTAGATCAATCTAATTTAAAGGGATTGTCTGACATTCAAGCTAGAATTAATTAAGGTCTGTAATGCATTTAAAATAATAATTATAATTAATTAAAAAAACAGCTCAAACCTCACTTGTTCTCTGCTTCGTTGCAGCACTAAGGATCCTTTCCCACTGCTTACTGTCTACTGTGAAAGTGTTACTTCCCGTTCATGGTCACATGTACTGCTGCAGCCATTCAATGGTCTCTGACTCTCTGTGTTGATATATCCCCGGACAATGCACATGATAACAAATGTGATGACACGTTTCCACTGGGGACCATAAGTTGCAAGATTGAGACCCTTGGCGCTAGAGTTGAGCCCTGGTGAATAGGTAAGTGGCGTTTTTTCTTTAAAGGTTCTCTGTAGGCCTGTACTTAAAAAATCTCTTTAAGCTAACCTGTAGACAGACAACAATTTAAGCAGTACTTACCCTTCTGTATCTCTGAGCATTTTATGATCCCAGCTGGGATCACGTGAACGCCGCTGAAAGCTGCTGTTGTTACGTTGTACTTCTCTTTCTTCCTATTCAGCTATATCTACATTATGCAAGAGGAGAGCAAAATCAGAGGAAGAGCTCTCAGCCAGATGGGATTGTGGCTTCGGCAGAGTGACAAAAAGGGAAGTACTGTTCAAAGTGTCTTCTCTCCACAGGTTAAGTGAAAGAGACTTTTTAGGTACAGACTAGAGATGAGTAAACCTTTTGAGATTCGGTTTCGGTTCGCCGAATTTTTCAAAAAGTTTGCTTTGGACCTTTTCAGGTCAATTCTGCCAGAACCAAAGTGGCTTCAAATGCCTTGGAAATTGATATATAACATTCTCAATTCTACTTCCCAGGACTAGAAATTTTTAAGAAAAGATGTTATCTCACTTTGTTAATTTTTGCATTTTCTATCAACTCCCTTAATCTCTTGAACGTAATGACAGCAACAGCAAATAATGTCAGAGAGTGGTGTTAACAAACAGCATTTTTAAAAACAAATTGTGCTGTTGCATGAATTTTTCATATTCCGAACTTCCAAAAATTGTCCCTTATCAGGGGTACATGGTGGTTAAACACATACATATTATGGCATATAAACAATGGCTTTTTGGTGGCCCAAGCATCAAAAAATGATGCCTTCACAGGGCAAAATCCCTGAACATAGGACAACCACAAGCGCTACCTGTCATAAGAAAGAGTGGTTTGATGGGACCAAACCTCCAAAAATGATGCCTCAAACGGGGCAGAATGCATGCACAAATGATAATTATAAGAAGAAAAAGTGGCTCATTCTGAACAAGCCTAGAACATTTCTTCCTTTTAGTTGAAAGGAGAAGGAGTACAAGAGATTTAAAACAGTTCCCTCTGGATTGTAAAACACACATTGCACCCTTATTGTGAGATTATTCCTTCCCACACCAACTGTGGGGTTGCATCATAGTGCACAAGCCAAGGAGCTTGACATATGCAGAGGGGCCGTTCATGAATTGCTTGGCTATCACACAGTCCTATATATGTGATTACCCACATGGGCTTTTCATAAGTATCACTTTATGGTGCCCTGATTCTGTGCTGCAACCCCTGCACTGCACAATTATCTATTTTTATTATCTTTGTTATCTATTCTATTTCTGATATCAGTTATCTATCTTCTATCAGTTATTTCCGACATTGACCCCCTGAAGAACCCAGATTGGGGGAAACGCTTCTGGGTGTAATGGGAATTGGGAGTGATGAGGGTTTAATAGGGTTTTTGAGGGCAGGCACGAGGACGGAGAGTCACAACTAGAGATGAGCAAATCGAATCCCACAAAGTGGAATTCGATCCGAATTTCAGGATAAATTCGATTCGCCTAAAAGCCGAATTTCCTCGTGCTTCGTTTCAACAAATCGTTTTAACCTGAAATAGTGTAAAAAACAAAAAAATCCATACTTACCTTCTCCATTTGCTCGCGACGGGGCGCCAGCCGGCATCATGATTGAAGATCCCAGCTGAAATACCGTGCATAGGGATGTATGATGTCACCACGCTGGGCGGCGTGATGACTTAAGGTGTGTCCGCCTGCAGGAGAACTACTACAAGGTCTTGACCCGATGGTACAACACTCCAGATAGGTTACAAAAAATCTTCCCAACCTCCAGTAACATATGCTGGAGATGTGGTAACCAAGTGGGTACCTTCTACCACATTTGGTGGCTCTGCCCAGGCATAAAGCCTTTTTGGGAAAAAACTGGGCTGGCCTTGTCTGACGTCACTGGGTCGAAATTTCAATTAACCCCTCAAATTGCCCTTTTGGGGTTATCGAGCGATTTAACTTTGTCGGCGGAGAGCAAACGTTTAGTTATACACCTGTAGATAGGACAGTATTGGCGTCCTTTTGGAAGTCAGATAAAACTCCCCCCTTGATCATGTGGCAACTGAAATGTGACCAGGTCTACTGTTTAGAGCAAATAGCATATTGGGTAACGAACTCTCCTCACATCTTCCACAAAATCTGGGATGTCTGGAGAGCTTATAGACATCTAAATAGCAATGGATCAACATCCAACCTGCCTGCGCCTGATAGATCTTTGGCTCCTCCCTCCATTGTGGGCTGAATTTACACTAGACCATGTTTGGGATTGGTACTGAGGTCACCCCCCTGCACTTCCTCCCTCCTTTCCCTAGTTTTTACCTATTGTTCTTTAATTGATATATGTATTTGATTGCATAAGTACAGTACATTTCTGTTCTGTGATAGAATAGCTCTGTGACAGATTGTTTGATCTAATGAGTACATGACTGCTTATGTATCATACTCTTTCAGCAATGACTACTATCTACACAATTGAAATAATTTTTAATAATCGTTCAATGTGTCATTCTATTTTGCTGCCTGTAACTCAATAAAAACCTGATGAAACTAAAAAAATGCACTTCGTGGTAAAGTAATTCGTGACTAAGCAAATTTTTTTGTAAAATTCAGCGAATCAGATGAATAGAACTTTTAGTCACCACCATTAGGAGACGTCTCCAGGCTAAGGGATATCCAGGGTGAAAGATGCCCCTCCCTTTAGTTTCCCTCATTCACCTTACCATTCTGCAATATCCCTCATTGTAGTATCTAGTGAACTGACATTCTGACCACTATTTATGATTAATTTTCGTCTTTATACATGGGTTTTTTTTGCCCAGTCTTGATTAGTTATCCTTCCCACACCAACACCTGAAATGTCTAGAGATGCCTTGTCACAGATTTTGGCATACTATTCTAGCTTTGGATTGTAAAACATGCATAATACACTGTATTGCAGTTACCAGTGGTATGCCAAGGGAGGGCGAGCGGTCTGGCCCTGGTACCAGCTGTCAGGGGAGTGCCAGATGAAATGAGCACTTCCATCAATACACATGGAAGTGCTCATTACTAGAGCCCAGGGGAGCTAACAGTCCTTTCACTAACTGACTGCTCAGTTCTCCACGCTCCATCCCTCTTTAAGGCCGTCTGCTCCCTGCTTCACCATTCAGCCCTGCAGGCATAGATCGCACTGCCAGACTGTGTAGGAGGAACATGCAGGCCTGGAAATCTGCCTGTGCACTCCTCTTACACAGTGCTGCAGCTCGATCTATGACTGCAGGGGAGTGCTAGAGATGACTTGATCAACAGGAAGGGGACAAGGTAAGTATTTACTGTTTTTTTTATTTTATTAACGCTGAGGGGGCACAATGTGAAAGGGCATTAGTACCCTGAAGGGGTATAACAAATGTTATGGAGGCACAGAGAGGGCATTACTACTGTGAAGGGGCCTACTATGAGGGGGGCACAATGTGGGCATAATTACTGTGAATGGGTGCAATGAGGGCATAAGTACTGTGAAGGGGGTAATGAGGGGAGTACTACTGCGAGGGGGGCACAATGGGGGCATTACTACTGTGAGGGGGACAATGTGGGCATAACTACTGTGAGGAGAAAAAATGAAGACATAACAACTTTGAGGGGGAACAATGTTTTAAAGTATTCAAGGAGGTGCCAGAGAAAGGACCCTCCCAAGGAAACAAACAGCTTAGGCACAAAGCTGGCAGTTAATCCCTCCCTCAAACCAACACTTGCGGCCTGGTATTTCAGGTGTTTTGACTTAAAACAATACTCTCTTGATTGCAAAACATGCATTGTACCCTTGTATTGAAATTATCCCCTCCACACACACACTGGAGATGCCCTGTTATAGATTTAGGCCCAGGTGTTTTCACTCAGAGATTTAAAACGGTACCCTCTGGATATTAAAACACGCCTTTGTACACTCGTATTGCAGTTAATCCCCCCTCACACCAATGTAGTATCCCAGACCTGGGGGTACTACTATTGTATCTGTAATTGCTGCCTTTTATACATAATGTTATGTATTTTTTATACTATCCCATTTAACCCAGCAAAGGAAGTAGAGGTTGGTAGAGGTTGGCATGAACAGGGTTAACCACTCTGTTTCTCCCCTTTTGGAGTGGGCTGGTCCGACTTACTGCAAGAAGGGGAAGTGCCAGTGTAGTGAGAGAGTTCTAAGAGGAGAGGGGATAGGAGAGGTTCTGTTCTGATAGTGGGAGAGTTAGGAAACAGCTTGTAGAGCAACAACTCTCAGGAATGGTATCTTTTCCCCAGTAAGGGACGTTCAGGAACCAGATACCCTTGTCCTGCAGCAATAACTGCTAAAGACAGCCTCAAGTGAAGCCTTGATATTCCAGACAGTGTAGTGTTCAGCGAGATACAGCTTAATATACACTGCTGCAAGGTGAGGGATAACAGCTCAGACACCATCACCTACCCAACAACCACTAGGCATGTAGCTTCTAAGTGCAGAATTGCAGCAATCCAACCGGCCACCATACCTTGTCATCTGTTGCGAGATACCACATTTTGTATTTATAGCTAGTGGATAGTCCACAAATTATGTTTCACACTAAGTAAAGAGAGACTGTTATATGTTTACTCCTGGCCTGATTCTTTTATGTACCTTTTCATCTCACCAAACCCAATGAGTGACGGACTGAGGAAAGACACCATGACACTACCGCAACATAATAATCTGCGCCACTACCACTCCCATCCTCTACTCTGGTTCCCATCGGGGTTTGCTGCACCTACATTTGAAATTCTGGAGTTTTCACTCGCTAGCCTCTGGATTATAAAACATATAAAACATATGTTGCATCCTTGGACTGCTATTTTCAAACCTCATACCAATACCTGGACTATCTGGAAATGCTCTGTTACAGATTTTGGACTAATATTTCAGGAGTTTTCACTCAGAGATTTAAAACAGTACTCTGGATTGTAAAACATGTATTGTACACTTGTTTTGCAGTTTATTCCCCCGTCCCTTCCTCCTCCCCTGAACTGGGCAGGGAAGGTGGTTTGATTTCTGTGTATGATGCAATTTATGTTCAAATTCGCTGGTAGAAAAATTGTGTTATAGCTTTTGCTACACTGCAACACATTGAAAAGCTATGCAGATATGATGCATTGAAAAAAAAATAACTGCTTAGCAGCAGCAGATGACGTTATTGCCATTAAATACTTCTGCTACAATGCAACATGTTTAGCACGAACAGATATGATGCACTGCAGCATAATGCTAATTGTTGAATAAGCTGACAATAAGTTTGGAAGAAAAAACACAGCTGTCTTTCTGTTCAAACGAGAAAATAAATATTGTACAGTGGCTGTTTTTGAGGCTCTGCAGCAGCTGCAGCTGTATTATAAGGCAGTTACTGCAGCTAGAAGACACTGCCTGTGCTAGGCACACTCAGCCTCGGCTCCTCACTATCTAGCTAAAAGCTTTTGCTGTCCTTCACCATTCTACCCAATTATTCTTATTTCTAGCCTTTCCTTTCACTGCCATAACACTAGAATAGAAGCTTGATTGTGACTGTACACTGTCCCTAATATTGTTTTCTGCCATAGACTGCACCCCCATTTAAATCCCAACTAGAGATGAGCGAGCACTAAAATGCTCGGGTGCTCGTTATTCGAGTCGAACTTTTCCCGATGCTCGGGTGCTCATTTCGAGTAACGAACCCCATTGAAGTCAATGGGAGACTCGAGCATTTTTGCGGGGGACCAGGGAAGGCTGCGTGAAAACCTGGAAACCTCAGAAAATGATGGAAACACCACGGAAATGGACAGGAAACAGCAGGGGCAGCATGCATGGATGCCTCTGAGGCTGCCTAATCCCACCATTACCCCAAATTCTCAGGCAACAGCCTGGTGGTTACCCTCATGGCAATTGTGCTCACCCAGACCAAGAAAGGCGAGGCAAATACCCATCACATGTTAGGGAAGCACCCAACTAGGTGCAACGAAGGTCCATCACCACCTGCAGGTGACACCACTACTCATGCTGGCACTGCAGCTAAAATCAAGTTTAGTATCTGTTCTTATCAGTTGCTGTGGCTGTTGGATGTAAATTTGTGAGCATAGCTGCTTCCCAAGCATCTAAAAAATAAATCAGTACAATATCTAATACGTCCCCCTACCCGGGTAAATTGTTTGGAGAGAGGGCCTGTAGGTGGGGGGGAGCGTGGGCTAGCGTGTATGGTGATGACAACAGCCAGAATGGATTTGGAGAAACTATTGCATCAACCGGTATGGTATCGGTTCTTCTCAGTTTAATACCGTATACGTCCCCTATCTTGGGACCTTATATTTTATGGATTTTTCTACCACGGAAACTGGAAAAAGAGCTTGCTCTGGCCAGGGGAGTGTCTTTCCTACTGCAGCTAAGGGAACGTGTCCATGTGCTGCCTATCACAGGTCAGGAGGCAATTAAAAGAAGAAACAAAAAAAACATCAGAACAATATCTAATACGTCCCCTATCCGGGTAAATTGTTTGTAGAGAGGGCCTGTAGGTGGGGGGCAGGCTGGGGGGAAGGAGGTTTCGCTGGAACAGCCAGAGGAGTGCCCCCTGGGCTAGCGTGTGTGGTGGTGACAACAACCGGATGTAGTTACAATGACGACACAGGACCACAACTTAAAAATTTAGCATCAACCGGTACAATCGTAAATTATGAGATTGATCAATTGTGGTATGTCTTCTATGTATACTACTCAGTTTAATACCGTATATGGCAGCTATCCGGAAAAATAGTTTGTAGAGAGAGAGAGAAAGATAGGACAAAGAAATAAATTGTTTGTAGAGAGGGCCTGTAGGTGTGGGGCAGGCTGGGGGGAAGGAGGTTTCGCTGGAAGAGCCAGAGGAGTGCCCCCTGGGCTAGCGTGTGTGGTGGTGACAACAGCCGGGTGTAGTTAGAATGACGACGCAGGACGCCAACTTAAAAATTTAGCATCAACCGGTACAGTCATAAATTATGAGATTGATCAAGTGTGGTATGTCTTCTATGTATACTACTCAGTTTAATACCGTATATGGCAGCTATCCGGAAAAATAGTTTGTAGAGAGAGAGAGAAAGATAGGACAAAGAAGTAAATTGTTTGGAGAGAGGGCCTGTAGGTGGGGTGGCAGGCTGGGGGGAAGGAGGTTTCGCTGGAAGAGCCAGAGGAGTGCCCCCTGGGCTAGCGTGTGTGGTGGTGACAACAGCCGGAATGCATTTGGAAATACTCTAGCATCAGCCGGTGCGGTATCGATTCTTCTCAGTTTAATACCGTATATGTCCCCTATCTTGGGACCTTATATTTTATGGATTTTTCGACCACGGAAAACGGAAAAAGAGCTTGCTCTGGCCAGGGGAGTGTCTTTCCTACTGCAGCTAAGGGGACGTGTCCATGCGCTGCCTATCACAGGTCAGGAGGCAATTAAAAGAAGAAAAAAAAAAACATCAGTACAATATCTAATACGTCCCCTATCCGGGTAAATTGTTTGTAGAGAGGGCCTGTAGGTGGGGGGCAGGCTGGGGGGAAGGAGGTTTCGCTGGAAGAGCCAGAGGAGTGCCCCCTGGGCTAGCGTGTGTGGTGGTGATAACAGCCGGATGTAGTTAGAATGACGACGCAGGACCCCAACTTAAAAATTTAGCATCCACCGGTACAATTGTCAATTATGAGCTAGATCAAGTGTGGCATGACTTTTAAATGGATATTGCATGTGGTCACGTACTCCCTGGAACCCCATAGTCACCCCTTCCCTGATGTGCTAGCCCAGAACATTCTCTGCCCTAATTCGCAAGACCTTTTGCTGTTTCCGTGTGCTGACAGTGGGGATTTACCAGTGTTGTCTGAGGAGGTGGTGGACAATGGCGAGACACAGGTGTCGGGGGGTGAGGTAGTTGTATGGGAAGCAAGTTACAGTGGGGACTCCTTGGGGGGGAATTTCTCAGGATGGGACAGATTCAACTTGGGTGGATCAGGCACAGGAACAGATGAATTTTTTGGGGGGTTTATTTAACTTTTATTTAGCAAAAATAACCACAGAGATATTTATTCGTTATCTTCTCTGCGCAGTCTGGCGTTGGGGTTCGTCACTTTGATGGCGAGCTGTGCCGCTCTCTCCACAATGGTCTGTAGGTTCTTAGATGGAGACTTTGTCGGCGATTTCAGTACAGAAGGACTTGTTGCTCATCAACAGAACCTCGACCTCCTTGACATTGTGGACAAGGAATTTGCGGGTGGACCAGGAATTTGCGGAACCCTGTGGGCAGCATGTGTTTGGTCTTCTACTTGCTACCGTATCCAATGTTGGGCAATATGGATTCGCAAGTAATATTATTTTTCACACCTATCCCAAAAATAAAAATGTATGCAGTTTGCGCAAATAAAACTGGAAACTGGAATTGGAGAGAGGGCCTGTAGGTGGACCTCCGGAAAAATTGTTTGGAGAGAGGGCCTGTAGGTGGAACTCCGGAAAAATTGTTTGGACAGAGGGCCTGTAGGTGGAACTCCGGAAAAATTGTTTGGAGAGAGGGCCTGTAGGTGGACCTCCGGAAAAATTGTTTGAAGAGAGGGCCTGTAGGTGGACCTCCGGAAAAATTGTTTGGAGAGAGGGCCTGTAGGTGGAACTCCGGAAAAATTGTTTGACAAAGGGCCTGTAGATGGACCTCCGGAAAAATTGTTTGAAGTGGGCCTGTAGGTGGACCTCTGGAAAAATTGTTTGAATAGAGGGCCTGTAGGGGGCCCTCCTGAAAAATTGTTTGAAGAGGGCCTGTAGGTGGACCTCTGGAAAAATTGTTTGAATAGAGGGCCTGTAGGGGGCCCTCCTGAAAAATTGTTTGAAGAGAGGGCCTGTAGGTGGACCTCTGGAAAAATTGTTTTAATAGAGGGCCTGTAGGGGGCCCTCCTGAAAAATTGAGCTAAAAGAGTGCCAGTTGGACCTCTAAAAAATGGCGTTTTTTGGGTCAGCGTTAGGCAAAGACGATATGGAGGAGGAGGAGGAGTAGGAGGAGTAGCGAAGAGGAATCGGATACATAAGTAATGTTAATCTTTAGCTGCTTTCCCCCGGAGGAGATTTGAATTCCGGTGAAATCCAGGCTTTGTTCATTTTAATAAGCGTCAGCCTGTCAGCGCTGTCAGTTGACAGGCGTGTACGCTTATCGGTGATGACGCCACCAGCTGCACTGAATACCCGCTCTGACAGCACGCTAGCGGCAGGGCAGGCCAGCACCTCCAAGGCGTACAGCGCCAGTTCAGGCCACGTGTCCAGCTTTGAAACCCAGTAGTTGTATGGAGCAGAGTGATCGCTACGGACGTTGGTATGGTCAGCTAGGTACTCCCTCACCATCTTTCTGTACAGCTCCCCCCTACTCTGCCTAGACTGGGGACAGGTGACAGTGTCTTGCTGGGGTGACATAAAAGTGGCAAAGGCCTTGGAGAGCGTTCCCCTGCCAGTGCTGGACAAGCTGCCTGCTCGCCTCCTCTCCCCCGCTACTTGGCCCACAGAACCATGCCCTCTGCCGCTAGCGGCGTCAGATGGGAAGAATTGTTTCAGCTTGTGCACCAGGGCCTGTTGATATCTATTCACTCTCATACTCCTTTCCTCTGCAGGGATGAGAGTGGAAAGGTTCTGCTTGTACCGTGGGTCCAGGAGAGTGAACACCCAGTAATCGGTGTTTGAAAAAATTCTTCTAACGCGAGGGTCACGGGATAGGCAGCCTAACATGAAGTCTGCCATGTGCGCCAGAGTCCCAACACGTAAGAATTCCCTCTCCTCACTGGCCTGACTCTCCATTTCCTCCTCCTCCTCCTCCTCCTCCAAGTCCTCCTCTTCAGCCCATACACGCTCAAGAGTTAAGGACTGAGCACTGGTACCCTCTACTGTCTCGCCGACATTCTCCTCCTCTTCCTCCTCATCCTCATCCCCCTCCTCCGATAGGCGCTGAGAAACAGACCGGAGGGTGCTCTGGCTATCAAGCGACGTATCTTCCTCCACCGTCTCTTGTGACAAGCGCAAAGCATCCGACTTGATGCTGAGCAGTGAGTTTTTCAACAGGCAAAGCAGCGGGATGGTGAGGCTGATAATGGCGGCATCGCCGCTGACCATCTGTGTTGACTCCTCAAAGTTGCTCAACACCTGGCAGATATCAGACATCCACGTCCACTCCTCATTGTAGACTTGAGGAATCTGAGAGACCTGACTACCAGTTCTGGTGGAAGATGACATCTGGCAGTCTACAATCGCTCTGCGCTGCTGGTAAACTCTGGATAACATGTTTAATGTGGAATTCCATCTCGTGGGCACGTCGCACAACAGTCGGTGAGCGGGCAGTTGTAGGCGGCGCTGCGCTGCCCTGAGAGTGGCAGCATCTGTGCTCGACTTGCGGAAATGCGCACAGATGCGGCGCACCTTGGTGAGCAAATCAGACAGATTGGGGTATGTCTTGAGGAACCGCTGAACTATTAGATTGAACACGTGGGCCAGGCATGGCACATGTGTCAGTCTGCCGAGTTGCAGAGCCGCCACCAGGTTACGCCCGTTGTCACACACAACCATGCCTGGCTTGAGGTTCAGCGGTGCCAGCCACACATCGGTCTGCGCCGTGATGCCCTGTAACAGCTCTTGGGCGGTGTGCCTTTTGTCACCTAAGCTCAGCAGTTTGAGCACCGCCTGCTGGCGCTTACCCACGGCACTGCTGCTGCGCCTAGAGCTACCGACTGAAGGCGCCGTGCCCACGGATGGTAATTCGGTGGAGGAGGAGGGGTCGGAGGAGGAGGAGGCATAGTACGTCTGAGAGACCGTGACCGAGGTAGGCCCCGCAATCCTCGGTGTGGGCAGTACATGAGCGGCCCCAGGGTCATTCTCGGTCCCAGCCTCCACCAAGTTAACCCAATGTGCCGTCAGTGAGATATAGTGTCCCTGCCCGGCAGCACTTGTCCACGTGTCCGTGGTTAGGTGGACCTTCTCAGAAACAGCGTTGGTCAGGGCACGGATGATGTTCTCTGACACGTGCTGGTGTAGGGCTGGGACGGCACATCGGGAAAAATAGTGGCGGCTGGGGACGGAATACCGAGGGGCAGCCACCGCCATGAGATTGCGAAAGGCCTCGGTCTCTACCAGCCTATAGGGCAGCATCTCCAGGCTAAGCAATTTGGAGATGTGGACGTTGAGGGCTTGGGCATGTGGGTGGGTGGAACTGTATTTCCTCTTGCGCTCCAGCGTCTGCTGTAAAGACAGCTGAAGGCTGCATTGGGACACGTTGGTGGACACTGTGGAGGATCGTGGAGGCGAAGGTCTGGTTTTCCGGTGGGAGGCGCTCGTGCCGGGGTCCTGGGCAGGGGGTTGACTAGCAGAGGCAGCGAGTGACGCAGGGGGTTGACTAGCAGAGGCAGTGAGTGACACAGGGGAAGGAGCAGTGGTGTGACCCGCAGGAGGTGGTGAACGGCCTTGGTTCCATTGAGTGGGGTGTTTAGCACTCATATGCCTGCTGATCCTGGTGTGGCACAGGTTGCACACCACAGTCCGTCGGTCATCCTCACTTTCTTTAAAGAATCTCCAGACTTGCGAACATCTAGGCCTCGCCACGGGAGCTTCACTATGTGAAACAGTTGCTGCTGATGCACCAGCTCTGACCCTGCTTCTCCCTCTGGCCACACGACTGCCTCTTACAACCTGTTCTGGTGCAGCACTCGCCTCCGCCTCAGAAGCACTGTCTTCACTCGGCATATCAACCCAGCTCGGGTCAGTCACCTCGTCATCCTCCGATTCCTCAGTCTGCTCCCCCCTCGGAATTCCTCCCCTTACAACAACTTCACCACTGTCTGACAACCGTGTCTCCTCATCGTCCGACACCTCTTTACAAACTTCTTCCACTAACTCAACATTGTCATTGTCATCATCATCACCCACAGACTGCGACAGTTGGAACACTTGGGCATCGGGAAAGAGGTCAGCAGCAACCTGAGAAGTGGTTTGTGACTCTGGGAAGGGTCCAGAAAACAGTTCCTGAGAGTATGCCGGATCGCATTCCAAATTTTCCTGGGAGGGGGCAGACTGGGGGGAAGGAGGTTGAGGTGGAGGAGCCAGAGGAGTGCTCCCTTGGGTAACGTGGGTGGACTGCGTGGAAGACTGACTGGTGGACAAATTACTTGAAGCATTGTCCGCAATCCACGAGATCAGCTGTTCGCACTGTTGTGGTTTCAACAGTCCTCTACCACGTATCCCTGTAAGTTGAGACATGAAGCTAGGGAGTGTAGCTCTGCGGCGTTCCACAGCTCCCTCATCAGCAGGTACTGTCTCACCCTGCCCAGGACCACGGCCTCTGCCCCCTGCAGTAATTGAATGCCCACGCCCACGCCCTCGTCCTCGACCCTTAGCCCTGGGGTTCAACATTTTCTGTATATAAGTGTATTCTATAAAAAAAAAAAATAAATGGGCCTGGTGTACTGAAACCCACAAACTTGTTCAGTCTGGTTTAATTTTGTGACGTACAGAAAGTGTCACCTGGACAGAATATATGGTTTGGAGTGAGTGTGCTGAACTGTGACACACAGAAAGGTTACACGCAGCTGTGTGAAATGGATTTGTATCACTCAGCTAAAACAACAAAAAAACTAATTTTTTTTTATATATTTTGTTTCAAAATTTTTTTTTTAGTTTTGTTTTTTTGGGAACGTGACGTGCAGGAACTATCGGAGACCTAACTCACACCCTGTTAACGGTGGCTATTTAGACTGCGACCCAGACAAATGTCGCACAGAGATTTTTAGGATCAAGCTATATATACGTGACAGGTAGCAGGTGACTAGGTTGTATTTTGTGACTTACAGAAAGTGTCACCTGGACAGTATATACGGTTTGGAGTGAGTGTGCTGAACTGTGACACACAGAAAGGTTACACGCAGCTGTGTGAAATGGATTTGTATCACTCAGCTAAAACAACCGAAAAAATTATTTTTTTTCTATTTTTTTTTTTTATATTTTTTTCTTTTAGTTTTGTTTTTTTGGGAAGGTGACGTGCAGAAACTATCGTATAGCTGACTGACACACTAATGACGGTGGCTATTTAGACTGCGACCCAGACAAATGTCGCACAGAGATTTTTAGGATCAAGCTATATATACGTGACAGGTAGCAGGTGACTTGGTTGTATTTTGTGACGTACAGAAAGTGTCACCTGGACAGTATATACGGTTTGGAGTGAGTGTGCTGAACTGTGACACACAGAAAGGTTACACGCAGCTGTGTGAAATGGATTTGTATCACTCAGCTAAAACAACCAAAAAATTATTTTTTTTCTAATTTTTTTTTTATATTTTTTTCTTTTAGTTTTGTTTTTTTGGGAAGGTGACGTGCAGAAACTATCATACAGCTGACTGACACCCTAATGACGGTGGCTATTTAGACTGCGACCCAGACAAATGTCGCACAGAGATTTTTAGGATCAAGCTATATATACGTGACAGGTAGCAAGTGACTTGGTTGTATTTTGTGACGTACAGAAAGTGTCACCTGGACAGTATATACGGTTTAGAGTGAGTATGCTGAACTGTGTCACACAGAAAGGTTACACGCAGCTGTGTGAAATGGATTTGTATCACTCAGCTAAAACAACAAAAAAACTAATTTTTTTTCTATATTTTTTTTGTATTTTTGTTTTTTTGGGAACGTGACGTGCAGAAACTATCGTAGAGCTAACTGACACCCTACTGACGGTAGCTATTTAGACTGCGACCCAGACAAATGTCGCACAGAGATTTTTGGGATCAAGCCATACACGTGACAGGCAGCAAATGACTTGGTTGTATTCGGTGACATACAGAAAGTGTCACCTGGACAGAAAATAGTGAGTGTACTGAACTGTGAAACACAGAATGGTTCCACACTGCTATGTGCAATGGATTTGTATCACTGAGATATAACATAAAAAAAAGGGGGTTATACATGGCGATAGCTGCACTACTAGTGCCAGCCAGCCAAGTGACAAAAAAAAAAAAATGTCTTCTAGCCCTTAGAAGGGCTGTTGGGTTCTTTGTGGGTGATCCCTGCCTAACAGACAACTAAATGCAGGCCCTAACACTGTCCCTGAAAGGCAGCAGCTCTATCCCTAACGACATCCAGACGGCATCTGAGCCGAGCACCGCGGCCAGTCGGTAGTATATTCCAGGGTCACCTGATCAGGCCAGCCAACCCCTGCTATCGACATGTAAGGGCCCCACGTGATGCTGGGTGGTATGCAGAGTCTCCTGGCTTGTGATTGGCTGTGTTTTTAGGCGCCAAAAAAAGCACGATGCGGAAGTTGCCATTTCCTCGAGCATGGCGAGATACTCGTCCGAGCAGCGAGCACTTACGAGTACCCTAATGCTCGAACGAGCACCAAGCTCGGTCGAGCATGCTCGCTCATCTCTAATCCCAACATAAAATAACATTGTGCTTTTTCTGCTAGAGCACCTCCCTGCTTGCTGCCCCACTGACTGGCTTATCCAGGCTGCCCGTCAGCCTTTGAGGTAATCGAGGCAAGCCATCCTCCCTCCACTAAAGAGTGCTGGAGTTGCTGGAGTGTGGAGTTGAATTCACTTATACTGTTTAATACTGTGTAATTGCGTTTTATATGTATGTTGTGATAGATATCCTGTTCATTTGCACTGTGTTTGCATAGCACTGTGAAAAGGGTTAATGAATACTTAGAGATTTTTGGGATGTAAGATAACAATGAGAAGCTAGTAACTTTGCACAGTTACCATAAGGTTTAACTGTTTCAGGACCCTGTCATATTTCACTTTAAGGACTAGGCCTTTTCTTGGAAATTTGACATATTCATTTTATGTGGTAATATCTTTGGAACACTTTGGGTGATGGCACACGGTGAAGTTTTGACATGCAGTTAGGATGCAGTTTTTTTATTGTAGCAAGCTGAAATGAATTAATTAATTCCCACAATGCAGAACACCAGAGGTTAACGAGGCTGCTAAACTGGCTAAATTGAAAACTGCATCCTAACTGCATGTCAAAACTGCACCGTGTGCCATCACCCTTTTACTTATCCAAGCCATTGTGAGATTGTTTTGTTTTTGTTTTCTCGTGACACATTGTACTTCATGATAGTGGTAAATTTGAATCAATATATTTCATTTTAATTTATAAAAAAATTCAAAATTTACCAAAAAAATTGGAAAAATTTGCAACTTTCCTGCTTTTAAAACAGATAGTGATATCTCATAAAATAGTTATTACTTTACATTTCCTATATACTTTATGTTTGGATCATTTTGTAAATGTCATTATATTTTTGGGGACATTAGAAGGCTTAGAATTTTAGAAGCAAATCTCAAAATTTTTAAGGAAATTTCCGAGACCCACTTTTTTAAGTTATGAAATCACTGTTGGGCTTACATAGTAGAAAGCACCCATCAATGATCCCATTTTAGAAACTACACCCCTCAAAATATTAAAAACTTTGCTAACCCTTTGGGTGTTTCACAAGAATTAAAGGAAAATGTAGATGAAATTCAGAATTTCACTTTATTGGCAGATTTTCCATTTTAATCCAATTTTTCCTGTAATACAGAAAGGGTGAACAGCCAAACAAAACTCAGTATGTATTATCCTGATTCTGTAGTTTACAGAAACACCCGATTTGTGATAGCACCCTAGAGTAGAAACTCCAAAAAAGTAAGTGACCTCATTTTGTAAACTACGGCATAAGGTGGCAGTTTTGTTGGTACTATTTTGGGGTGCATATGATTTTTGATTGCCCTATATTACTCTTTTTGTGAGGTAAGGTAACAAAAAATGGCTGTTCTGGTGACCTCATTTTGTAAACTATGGCATAAGGTGACAGTTTTGTTGGTACTATTTTGGGGTGCATATGATTTTTGATTGCCCTATATTACTCTTTTTGTGAGGTAAGGTAACAAAAAATGGCTGTTCTGGCACTGTTTTATTTTTTTTATTTTCAACAGGTTAGATCATGTGCTATTTTTATAGAGCAAATTGATACAGATGCAAAAATTCCAAATATGACTACTTTGGGTTTTTTTGTTTCACATAATAAAGCATTTTTGAGAAAAAAATCATGTTTTTATGTCTCCATTTTCTGAAAGATATATATTTTTATAATTTTTCTGTTGATTGTCTTGTGTAGTGGCTTGGTGTTTGTGGGAAGAGTTGATGTTTTTATTGGTACCATTTTTTGGGTACATATGATTTTTTGAGCATTCAATATTACACTTTTTGGGGAAGGTGACCAAAAAATGTTTGTTTTGTAACAGGTTTTATTTAATTTTTTTATGCCTTTTGTCTTAGGGGGTAGATCATGTGATATTTTTACAGAGCAGGTCATTACAGCTGCAGCAATACCTAACATGTCTATTGTTCTTTATTTATTTTAGTTTTGCATAACAAAAGCTTTTTAGAAAAAAGAAAAATCATGTTTTATTGTCTCTGCATTATTTTTCTTTTTTAGACAATTGTCTTATGTACAGACTCAATTTTTACAGGATTAGTTGACGATTTGATTGGTGCTATTTTGGGGTACATATGACTTTTTGATCACTTGGTATTACACTTCTTGTGATGTAAGGTGTAGAGATGAGCGAGTAGTGAAATATTCGAAAGTTCGAAATTCGATTCGAATAGACCGCGAAATTCGACTATTCGACCGAATATCGAATCCCATTAAAGTCTATGGGAAAAAAATGCTCGCCACTTGGAAATCTCAATTCGACCACTTGGAGGTCACCAAGTCCACCCTGAAACCTCAGAAAAGGATGCCAACACTGCTGGAATGCAACTGGGACAGCAGGGGAAGCATGTCTGGGTGCATATAACGCGCCCAAGTCGCACTATTACGCCACTATCACAGCCTCTCAACAATACACTCCAAAGACAATGTAACCTCTCTGTAAAGTGAGACCATACAAGGAAACCTTCTTTCCTCTACATTGCCATGGACCCCAAGCCAAACTAGACAAAAAAGAAGATGAAATTCTGCACCCCTTAAAATCACGTTGCCTATGACAACCACAGATGGCATAGGCAAGGGGGAAAGCAAATAGACCCCACCCCTAATTGTCATTGTGTGTGTGTGTGAGATGTGGTCAGACATGTCTTCTTTAAAATGTAAAAACAACTCAAACACATGCAGAAGCCTTAAAATGCTCAAATTGTTGGCGCTAGAGATGTCAGTGACCCGACCTGGCCCAGTGTCATGTCTAGCAGGTAAAGCAGTGGGGATGTTGAAGGATGCGTAGGACCGCAAAAGGCAGGAAGAGGCCGTGGGCTGGCCAGAGGCTCATGGAAAATTTTGTGGAGGCCCAAGAGGTGAGACCTTGATAAAATTATGTGGAGGCCCAAGAGGTGAGACCTGTTAAAAATTTTGTGGAGGCCCAAGAGGTGAGACCTGTTAAAAATTTTGTGGAGGCCCAAGAGGTGAGACCTTGATAAAATTTTGTGGAGGCCCAAGAGGTGAGACCTTGATAAAATTTTGTGGAGGCCCAAGAGGTGAGACCTCTTAAACATTTTGTGGAGGCCCAAGAGGTGAGACCTGTTAAAAATTTTGTGGAGGCCCAAGAGGTGAGACCTCTTAAAAATTGTGTGGAGGCCCAAGAGGTGAGACCTGTTAAAAATTATGTGGAGGCCCAAGAGGTGAGACCTGTTAAAATTTTGTGGAGGCCCAAGAGGTGAGACCTGTTAAAAAATTTTGTGGAGGCCCAAGAGGTGAGACCTGTTAAAAATTTTGTGGAGGCCCAAGAGGTGAGACCTTGATAAAATTTTGTGGAGGCCCAAGAGCTGAGACCTTGATAAAATTATGTGGAGGCCCAAGAGGTGAGACCTTGATAAAATTTTGTGGAGGCCCAAGAGGTGAGACCTCTTAAACATTTTGTGGAGGCCCAAGAGGTGAGACCTGTTAAAAATTATGTGGAGGCCCAAGAGGTGAGAACTCTTAAAAATTATGTGGAGGCCCAAGAGGTGAGACCTCTTAACAATTATGTGGAGGCCCAAGAGGTGAGACCTGTTAAAAATTTTGTGGAGGCCCAAGAGGTGAGAACTTGATAAAATTTTGTGGAGGCCCAAGAGGTGAGACCTTGATAAAATTATGTGGAGGCCCAAGAGGTGAGACCTCTTAAACATTTGTGGAGGCCCAAGAGGTGAGACCTGTTAAAAATTTTGTGGAGGCCCAAGAGGTGAGACCTTGATAAAATTATGTGGAGGCCCAAGAGGTGAGACCTTGATAAAATTTTGTGGAGGCCCAAGAGGTGAGACCTCTTAAACATTTGTGGAGGCCCAAGAGGTGAGACCTCTTAAACATTTTGTGGAGGCCCAAGAGGTGAGACCTCTTAAACATTTTGTGGAGGCCCAAGAGGTGAGACCTTGATAAAATTTTGTGGAGGCCCAAGAGGTGAGACCTCTTAAACATTTTGTGGAGGCCCAAGAGGTGAGACCTGTTAAAAATTATGTGGAGGCCCAAGAGGTGAGACCTCTTAAAAATTATGTGGAGGCCCAAGAGGTGAGACCTGTTAAAATTATGTGGAGGCCCAAGAGGTGAGACCTGTTAAAAATTATGTGGAGGCCCAAGAGGTGAGACCTCTTAAACATTTTGTGGAGGCCCAAGAGGTGAGACCTCTTAAACATTTTGTGGAGGCCCAAGAGGTGAGACCTCTTAAACATTTTGTGGAGGCCCAAGAGGTGAGACCTCTTAAACATTTTGTGGAGGCCCAAGAGGTGAGCCATAAATATATAAATTTTTCTTATTTACGGAGCAATTCTACGGCGGTTAAGGAGGAGGAGGAGGAGGTGGAGGAGGAAATGGCACTTCATAGAGATGGCACTTCACTTTTGGCTGCTTTCCACTGTTGGAGAAGCAAAGTCCGGGTCAATCCACTTGCTGTTCATTTTGATTAGCGTCAGCCTGTCGGCACTGTCGGTTGACAGGCGGCTGCGCTTATCGGTTATAATGCCCCCGGCTGCGCTGAACACCCTTTCTGATAGCACGCTGGCGGCAGGGCAGGCAAGCACCTCCAAGGCGTACAGAGACAGTTCCAGCCACGTGTCCAACTTGGAGACCCAGTAAGTGTAGGACGCCGAGGGATCGGGGAGGACAGGGGTACGATCTGCCAGGTACTCCTGCAACATCCGCCGATACTTGTCCCTCCTGCTGATAGCGGGCCCCGCAGTGATGGAAGTTGCACGAGGGGGTGCCATGAACGTGTCCCACACCTTGGAGAGTGTTCCCCTGGTGGCTGTGGGCCTGATGGATGTTGTGGGACTCTGGGAGACCCTCTCCTCTCTGCCGCCAGCGATGGTGGGTGGGAAAATCTCCATCATGTTCTGCACGAGTTCCCTCTGGTATTCCAGCAATCGATTCGTCCTCTCCTCTACCGGAATAAAAGAAGAGACGTTATCTTTATACCGGGGGTCCAGGATTGCGAAGACCCAGTACAGTTTGTTCTCCACTATCCGGACAACACGTGTGTCCCGGGAAAAGCAGCCCAGCATGAAGTCAGCCATGTGTGCCAGACTCTGAATAGGCATGACCTCACTGCCCCCACCAGAAGGATCACTTGCCATTTCCTCCTCTTCCTCTTCCGCCTCCTCTCCGCCCCATCCGCGCTGAACCAATGGGACGCACACAGCCTGACTGCTACCCTCGCCGCCAGCATCCTCCTCCTCTTCCACAGCCACCTCCACGTCGTCCTCCTCCTCCTCATCCTCTCCTCCTCCTGCAACTGCCACCGAGAAGCAGACAAAAGTGTGGTCTGACTGTGTAGCTCCGTTGCGTCTCCTCCTACCCCCGTCTCCTCTGCGTGCAATGCGTTCTCCCTTATTGCGATGAGTGATTCTTTAAGGACGCATAGGAGCGGGATGGTTACGCTCACTATAGCGTCCTCGCTGCTGACCTTCTTGGTGGACTCCTCAAAGATACGCAGTACATCGCATATGTCTGCCATCCATGGCCACTCGTGGTTGGCAAACTGAGGGAGCTGAGTTGGAGGCACGCGTGGATTCATAATCTGGTACTCCATCAATGCTCTCTGCTGCTCACACACCCTGGCCAACATGGAATAGGTGGAATTCCAGCGAGTCGGCAGGTCGCACAACAGCCGATGTTCAGGCAAATGGAGGCGTTGCTGGAGTTTTTTTAAGCTAGCAGCAGCTACAGTTGACTTCCGAAAGTGAGCGCACAAGCGCCGCACTTTCACCAGTAGCTCTGCCAGGTTGGGGTAAGTCTTTAGAAATTTTTGGACTACCAGATTAAAAACGTGGGCCAGGCATGGTACGTGATTGAGTTCGGCAAGCTCCAGAGCCGCCACCAGGTTACGGCCGTTATCGCACACGACCATGCCTGGTCCTAGCTGCAGCGGCGACAGCCACATCTCCGTCTGCTGCAATATGGCGTCCCTCACCTCTGGGGCGCTGTGCTTCCTGTCGCCCAAGCTGATGAGCTTAAGCACCGCCTGCTGACGTCTCCCCGCGCCAGTGCTGCAACGCTTCCAGCTAGCGGCTGAGGGCGATGTTAAGGCAGAGGAGGAGGAGGAGGGGGGTTTATCAGAACCCATGCTGGCAATCTTGGGCGGGGGTGGTAGGTAGGCCGTCTCTGTTTGCGACCCCGTCCCCGCTTCCACTACATTCACCCAGTGTGCCGTCAAAGAGATGTATCGTCCCTGGCCGCAAGCGCTTGTCCACGAGTCGGTGGTCAAGTGGACCTTTGCGCTGACTGCGTACCTCAGGGCCCGCCTGATGTTACGCGACACGTGCTGGTGCAGGGCGGGGACGGCACTCCGGGAAAAGTAGTGGCGGCTGGGGACGGAATAGCGAGGTGCGGCAGCCGCCATCAGGTCGCGGAAGGCCTGCGTCTCCACAAGCCTAAACGGCAACATCTCCAGGGCCAGCAGTTTGGAGATGTGGCAGTTTAAGGCTTGGGCTTGGGGGTGACTCGAGGCGTACTTCCGCCTGCGGTCGAACGCCTGCGAGATGGACAGTTGTTGGGACGAGGAGTGTGAAGGTGCAGGCGAAGAGGCGGGGGAAGGGGAGGCTGAAGGAGAAGGCCCCAAAGTAGCCGAGGCAGAGGCAGATGTGGAGGTGTCCTGGCTGGAGGTCTGGACCGCAGTGGCAGCACACAACACAGGGGAAGAGGCAGTGGCAGCAAGACCGGGCGCAGGTTGTATTGCGTTTGCTCTCTCCCACTCAGCCCAGTGCTTGACTTCCAAGTGACGCCGCATGCCTGAGGTGGTCAGATTGCTCTTCTCAGAGCCCCTACTCAGTTTGTCATCCGCACAAACATTAAAAAATCTCCACACCACATAAGTACGAGGCCTCGATGGGGGAGCTTCGCGCGACTGCCCGCTGCCGGGAACAGCTTCGGCCCTGCTGGCTGTGGCCTCACTTCTCTGTCTGGACTGTCCTCTGCCTGTGGACATCCCTCTGCCTGTGGACATCCCTCTGCCTGTGGACATCCCTCTGCCTCTGGACATCCCTCTGCCTCTTGCTGCCTTTTTCGGTGCTGCGCAGACCACCACCTCTCCACTACTTTCCTCGCTGGACATCACCCCTGGCCAAGTGGGGTCAGTCATTTCGTCATCCACCACCTCAACTTCCTCACTCTGCTCCTCATCCTGCCCACTGGACATTCCAACAGCCTCCCTTGATGGCAACTGCGTCTCATCATCATCATCGCTCATGATAACAGATGCTGGCTCAGGGTCCACATCAGCAGGAGATGGCGAAAACTCAAGTGTTTGGGCATCACTACAAACAAATTCCTCTGCTAGCTCCTGGGATTCTTCCGGCACATCTGAAAAAGGACCCGAAAAGAGCTCCTGGGAGGGGTCAATGGTGGGATGACTCTGTTGGCCAGGTGTGGAGGAAGGAGGGTCAGAGTGAGACTGTGTGGATGACTGGCTGGTGGACAACTGTGTGGAAGCGCTATCGGCTATCCATTGCACCACCTGTTCAACCTGCTCAGGCCTCAACAGCGGTGTAACCGCCCCCTGCTTAACTGTCCCATAAAGGCAGGGATTCTGGATGAGCGGGATCCTGGCTGACCCTCACCAGCACGCATTGTATCCCCACTGGCTTCAACAAGGCCCCCAACAGCATTTCCGCGCCCCCGTCCTCGTCCACGTCCTATTCCGCTAGCCCCCCTCCGCATTTTTTTTTTTTTTGGTTACAATATTTTGCCTTCACAGCCGTGAAATTATTTTGCAAGAGAACGCACAGTACAGTTGCCAATTATAAGGCCTATATATTTTATAGTTCAAGGTACACAGCCGTGTACTAACTTTTCAGATGGTGGGTATAAACACCAGGTATTTAAATAATTTTGCAAGAGAACGCACAGTACAGTTGCCTAGTATAAGGCCTATATATTTTATAGTTCAAGGTACACAGCCGTGTACTAACTTTTCAGACGGTGGGTATAAACACCAGGTATTTAAATAATTTTGCAAGAGAACGCACAGTACAGTTGCCTAGTATAAGGCCTATATATTTTATAGTTCAAGGTACACAGCCGTGTACTAACTTTTCAGACGGTGGGTATAAACACCAGGTATTTAAATAATTTTGCAAGAGAACGCACAGTACAGTTGCCAATTATAAGGCCTATATATTTTATAGTTCAAGGTACACAGCCGTGTACTAACTTTTCAGACGGTGGGTATAAACACCAGGTATTTAAATAATTTTGCAAGAGAACGCACAGTACAGTTGCCTAGTATAAGGCCTATATATTTTATAGTTCAAGGTACACAGCCGTGTACTAACTTTTCAGACGGTGGGTATTAACACCAGGTATTTAAATAATTTTGCAAGAGAACGCACAGTACAGTTGCCAATTATAAGGCCTATATATTTTATAGTTCAAGGTACACAGCCGTGTACTAACTTTTCAGACGGTGGGTATAAACACCAGGTATTTAAATAATTTTGCAAGAGAACGCACAGTACAGTTGCCTAGTATAAGGCCTATATATTTTATAGTTCAAGGTACACAGCCGTGTACTAACTTTTCACACGGTGGGTATTAACACCAGGTATTTAAATAATTTTGCAAGAGAACGCACAGTACAGTTGCCAATTATAAGGCCTATATATTTTATAGTTCAAGGTACACAGCCGTGTACTAACTTTTCAGACGGTGGGTATAAACACCAGGTATTTAAATAATTTTGCAAGAGAACGCACAGTACAGTTGCCTAGTATAAGGCCTATATATTTTATAGTTCAAGGTACACAGCCGTGTACTAACTTTTCAGACGGTGGGTATAAACACCAGGTATTTAAATAATTTTGCAAGAGAACGCACAGTACAGTTGCCAATTATAAGGCCTATATATTTTATAGTTCAAGGTACACAGCCGTGTACTAACTTTTCAGACGGTGGGTATAAACACCATGTATTTAAATAATTTTGCAAGAGAACGCACAGTACAGTTGCCTAGTATAAGGCCTATATATTTTATAGTTCAAGGTACACAGCCGTGTACTAACTTTTCAGACGGTGGGTATTAACACCAGGTATTTAAATAATTTTGCAAGAGAACGCACAGTACAGTTGCCAATTATAAGGCCTATATATTTTATAGTTCAAGGTACACAGCCGTGTACTAACTGTTCAGACGGTGGGTATTTACACCAGGTATTTAAATTAGTTTGCAAGAGAACGCACTGTACAGTTGCCAATTATAAGGCCTATATATTTTATAGTTCAAGGTACACAGCCGTGTACTAACTTTTCAGACGGTGGGTATAAACACCAGGTATTTAAATAATTTTGCAAGAGAACGCACAGTACAGTTGCCTAGTATAAGGCCTATATATTTTATAGTTCAAGGTACACAGCCGTGTACTAACTTTTCAGACGGTGGGTATTAAACACCAGGTATTTAAATAATTTTGCAAGAGAACGCACAGTACAGTTGCCAATTATAAGGCCTATATATTTTATAGTTCAAGGTACACAGCCGTGTACTAACTGTTCAGACGGTGGGTATTTACACCAGGTATTTAAATTAGTTTGCAAGAGAACGCACTGTACAGTTGCCAATTATAAGGCCTATATATTTTATTGTTCAAGGTACACAGCAGTAGTGCCAAATATAGTTTGGTATGTAGCAGAGCACCTAATACACCACTAATGCCTCTCTCTGTCCCTACTCCAGCAGCTATCCCTGAATACAGCAGCCGTTCTCTGTAAAGTCTATATTGTAGTAAAGCTATCACTGTACTGCACTATAGTAGCCCTGATAAGGGCTTTTTATCACGCTCCTGCCTGTCCAACAGCTAAAACCTCTCTCTCCCTTCTCCAGCCTCTGTCCCTGACTAAGTTCACGCAGCATATGCGTACGAGCAGGAAGAGCTGAGTTTTTAATATTCGAGGTCACATGGTTTTTCCAGCCAATGCATGTAGACGCAATTTTCGTGCTGCCAGCGTGCTCAGCGTGCCTGTCATACCCCCCCTGCATGGTGATTGGTGGAAAAAGAGCGCCAGGGAAGGTGGGAGGGGAAACGAATTCTAAGTGCGCCATCGCCGTTCTACTCGAACGAAATAGAGTACGCCAAATAGCGTAGTATTCGATCGAATACCAGCTCGATCGAACACTACTCGCTCATCTCTAGTAAGGTGAAAAAAATATTTTTAGCACAGTTTTTATTTTTATTTTTTACAGAGTTCAGATGGTGGATTGTGTAACATTTTTATAGAGCAGGTGGTTATGGACATGGCAATACCTAATATGTCTGTTTTTTTATTTATTTATTTTGGTTTTACACAATAAAAGCACATTTGGAAAAAAAAAAAGTCATGCACCTGCCTGATCAGCGAGCTGTAGACGTACGGCGCTGGTCTTTAAGTCACGGATGCCTTACGAGAAACATTTCAAATAAATAAACGGGGTGCTGACCATCTAAGAATTGTACACCATAATCACTTGAAGCTATGTTTAGCTAAGGAACTGAGGAAGAAACTCTACATCTCAGGAAAATGTACCAACTGAAAATGTATTACCGGAAAGTAAAGTTAAAACCAGCTATGGTCAGTGAAACCCCCTTGACCTGGTTTTCGCTTCTGATATGGTTGTTGGTATGTAGGTATGGTAGGTCCTGAACCTTGTGGTTCCATCACTGAGGTCACCAAACCTCTTTTGGATCCTGTGATCAACGCACAGCCCAAGAGATCTGAAAGAGTTACCAAAGGTATCAAACCAGCCAGATACCAGGATTCATTTCCGCACACTGGCACATGCTGGGCACAACACATTGATCACAGAAATGGCATAGCTGTGGAAAAAAATGCAATTTTCACTTAGCACCATCTTTTTTATTTCACTTCAGAGCCTTTGAAGTTGTTGGTCAGTGCTGTGTGAATCACCACACTATGCCTTGAAGTGCTCTTTCTCCTCTGAACCTTGCAGTTTGCCTAAACAAAAGTTTGTGATCACATGGGGGTATTGCATTAAAAAAAATCAGAGAAATCATTTAACAAAATTTTCTCCATTTATCATTTGTGAAAATGAAACATTTGAAGCAAAAAGTACAAATAATTAAATACAATGTCATTTTTAACTAGTGAGTCCGACCACAATATGGCAGAGGTATTTTTTTGCTATGAAAACCAGCCCTGTTGACAGTGGGTCAGCTCGATCGGGGAGCCAGAATGATGGACCAATCAGGCTCTGTGCTGGTGTCACATGCTTCCTGAGGCAAGCTATTTAAACAGGCAGAAGCTGGCCATAGGTGCATGTGATTGGTGTTCAATGTCTCACCAGCTAGTTGTGAGGTTTGCTACTCTGGATCACTGACCTTTGCCTGGTTGCTTAAACCAGCAAAATTCAAATTTCACTTTGCAACTATGAAAATACAAAATGAAAAATTAGGGATAATAGAGAGAAAAAGATTTGGGTCTTGTCATGTTCTCAAGGAAGAAGTAAATTCTTGAGCTACATTGAGTTTAGTACTGGCGACACTGAGGTGTAGAGTCAAAGGAATCTCCCTGTGCTTAACCCTTAATCACTACAAGAAGATATAGACCCTAATTTATCATTCCTTCACTCCAGAATTCTGGCATCAAAAAGTCGCACAATAGGGCTCTTGCAACTTTTTTGCACTTACTAGCACAAAATTTAAACACTTGCACAAATATTTGCAACTTTTTACATACTTGCGCAAAATTTTGCAACTTTTTGCAATTTTACACCATTAGCTCCAGTTTTGTAATATGGGTGAAAACATGTGTGTGGTTAGCTATATTAATGAGTTTCACTCAAGATTTATCATCGCGACTTTTTAAAAAGTCGTAATCTCACTCAAACAACCTGTGACATTTGATAAATGTGGCACAAAGTACACCAACGCAGACTCAAGAAAAACTAACTTCCAATATTCTCCTTATGATAAATTCTCCCCATAGACTTTTCCACTCAGATCCCCAGTTACTGATTGGTTGTGATCAGCTAAAGTCAAGTTCAGGTTCATCATAAGTCTAAGGTTATGGTCAGAGTTATGGTCCAAATACAAACTAGGGGCTCATGCACACGGCCGTCGCAATACACGGGCACCGGCCGTGTGCAGCCTGCATCATGGATCGCGGACCCATTCACTTCAATGGGTCCGCAATCCGGGAGATGCAGAGCGGAGGCAAGGATCAGAACACCACGGAAGCATTACGTTGTGCTTCCGTGGTGTTTCTGGCCGTGCCTCCCCACCGCAAAAAAGTAGCGCAAGTGAATGGATCCGTGATCCGCATGCGGTGGCCCCACAGTCAGTGCCAGTGCATTGCGGACCGTGCATTGCGGTCTTGCTCAGACAGAATATACTTAATTTATAGGCGGCAGTCACCAACCAAAACTTCTGTTTTAAAGCTACTGCTCTATAATGTTAACAATTAATATTCAACAGTTCACATGGCACAATACCCATAGCAATGAATAATGTTTGATTAATTCAGGAAAATTATCTGGCATAGGCACAAGTGAAAGGGGTTAATCTATCTCCACTCACTCAGTCTTGCACTCACCTTTTTTCCAGACTGCAATTTGAGCAAAAAATAATTTTGCAAACACAATCCACGCACCCCAAATACACATTGGTACAAACTGATGTTACAACTAATGAGATGCTACACATAGGTATTCACTGGTCTCAGACATTAAACAAGTAAAACACTGTTTGAAAGAGTATGGATTCTTGTAGCACCTACAAGGACTGATGCATTAAAATGTATGCCTTTTAAAGAAAAAGCAACCATGTTTACAAAAGTGAAATAAAAAAAGACAAAAAATAGTTATACGTTAAAAGGGATTGGAAGCCTAGCACTCACAAGTATTTCTTCTTCCTTTAGGATAGATGAAAATGGTGTTCACTCAACCTTAGCTGCCCAGAACTACCAAATAATTCATCAGTCAAAAATATGGGTTTTACAGGACAGTAGGTAACAAGGGGAGAATGACCTGGGATATTAAATAGGTGATTGTTCACTACCCCCATCACTGTAATAGATAGGGCAAGTTCACTTTATACAAATACAATGTCCTTTTGCCTGTTCTTTAAAAACTGAACAAACCAGAATTAAGTGTCACATCTCACACATTTTATTGACCAAGAGATAAACCCCCTCAGCTACATGGTCCAGTACACAGACTACATGGTCCAGTACCTTTTATCTAGAAATTAACCTTTTTGTGGCCAGTAATATAGTCTTCTCACCCTTTCACTACACTATACAAGACAAGTTTATTATATACAACTATTGGTGGAAAAAGAGCGCCAGGGAAGGTGGGAGGGGAAACGAATTCTAAGTGCGCCATCGCCGTTCTACTCGAACGAAATAGAGTACGCCAAATAGCGTAGTATTCGATCGAATACCAGCTCGATCGAACACTACTCGCTCATCTCTAGTAAGGTGAAAAAAATATTTTTAGCACAGTTTTTATTTTTATTTTTTACAGAGTTCAGATGGTGGATTGTGTAACATTTTTATAGAGCAGGTGGTTATGGACATGGCAATACCTAATATGTCTGTTTTTTTATTTATTTATTTTGGTTTTACACAATAAAAGCACATTTGGAAAAAAAAAAAGTCATGCACCTGCCTGATCAGCGAGCTGTAGACGTACGGCGCTGGTCTTTAAGTCACGGATGCCTTACGAGAAACATTTCAAATAAATAAACGGGGTGCTGACCATCTAAGAATTGTACACCATAATCACTTGAAGCTATGTTTAGCTAAGGAACTGAGGAAGAAACTCTACATCTCAGGAAAATGTACCAACTGAAAATGTATTACCGGAAAGTAAAGTTAAAACCAGCTATGGTCAGTGAAACCCCCTTGACCTGGTTTTCGCTTCTGATATGGTTGTTGGTATGTAGGTATGGTAGGTCCTGAACCTTGTGGTTCCATCACTGAGGTCACCAAACCTCTTTTGGATCCTGTGATCAACGCACAGCCCAAGAGATCTGAAAGAGTTACCAAAGGTATCAAACCAGCCAGATACCAGGATTCATTTCCGCACACTGGCACATGCTGGGCACAACACATTGATCACAGAAATGGCATAGCTGTGGAAAAAAATGCAATTTTCACTTAGCACCATCTTTTTTATTTCACTTCAGAGCCTTTGAAGTTGTTGGTCAGTGCTGTGTGAATCACCACACTATGCCTTGAAGTGCTCTTTCTCCTCTGAACCTTGCAGTTTGCCTAAACAAAAGTTTGTGATCACATGGGGGTATTGCATTAAAAAAAATCAGAGAAATCATTTAACAAAATTTTCTCCATTTATCATTTGTGAAAATGAAACATTTGAAGCAAAAAGTACAAATAATTAAATACAATGTCATTTTTAACTAGTGAGTCCGACCACAATATGGCAGAGGTATTTTTTTGCTATGAAAACCAGCCCTGTTGACAGTGGGTCAGCTCGATCGGGGAGCCAGAATGATGGACCAATCAGGCTCTGTGCTGGTGTCACATGCTTCCTGAGGCAAGCTATTTAAACAGGCAGAAGCTGGCCATAGGTGCATGTGATTGGTGTTCAATGTCTCACCAGCTAGTTGTGAGGTTTGCTACTCTGGATCACTGACCTTTGCCTGGTTGCTTAAACCAGCAAAATTCAAATTTCACTTTGCAACTATGAAAATACAAAATGAAAAATTAGGGATAATAGAGAGAAAAAGATTTGGGTCTTGTCATGTTCTCAAGGAAGAAGTAAATTCTTGAGCTACATTGAGTTTAGTACTGGCGACACTGAGGTGTAGAGTCAAAGGAATCTCCCTGTGCTTAACCCTTAATCACTACAAGAAGATATAGACCCTAATTTATCATTCCTTCACTCCAGAATTCTGGCATCAAAAGTCGCACAATAGGGCTCTTGCAACTTTTTTGCACTTACTAGCACAAAATTTAAACACTTGCACAAATATTTGCAACTTTTTACATACTTGCGCAAAATTTTGCAACTTTTTGCAATTTTACACCATTAGCTCCAGTTTTGTAATATGGGTGAAAACATGTGTGTGGTTAGCTATATTAATGAGTTTCACT
>ONZH01026743.1:0-14820 GCA_900303285.1 Rhinella marina
GAGGTGACTGACCAAGCTGGGTTGTAAGCCGAGTGAAGACAGTGCTTCTGAGGGGGAGGCAATTGCACCAAGAACAGGTTGTAAGAGGCAGTGATGGCCAGAGGGAGACGCAGGGCCAGAGGGCTCAGCAAAACTGTTCACGAGTGAAGCCCCGTGGCGAGGCCTAGATGTCGAAGTCTGGAGGTTTTTAAAGAAAGTGAGGATGACCGACGGACTGTGGTGCAACCTGTGCCACACCAGGATCAGGGGTGCCACCCTACAGCCTAACCACCACCAGAATGCGCAGGCATATGAGTGCTAAAACCCCACTCAATGGAACCAAGGCCGTTAACCCTCCTGCGGGTCACACCACTGCTCCTTCCCCTGTGTCATTCGCTGCCTCGCTAGTCAACCCCCTGCCCAGTGGCACGAGCGCCTCCCGCCGGAAAACCACACTTCGCCTCACGATCCTCCACAATGTCCACCAATGTGTCCCAGCGCAGAGTCAGCTGTCTTACAGCAGACACTGAGCGCAAGAGGAAATACAGTTCCACTCACCCACATGCCAAGCCCTCAACGTCCACATCTCCAAATTGCTGAGCCTGGAGATGCTGCCCTCTAGGCTGGTAGAGACCGAGGCCTTTCGCAATCTCATGGCGGTGGCTGCCCCTCGGTATTCGGCTCCCCCAGCCGCCACTATTTTTCTCCGATGTGCCGTCCCAGCCCTACACCAGCAGTGTCACAGAACATCATCCGTGCCCTGACCAACGCTGTTTCTGAGAAGGTCCACCTAACCACTGACACGTGGAACAAGTGCTGCCGGCAGGACACTATATCTCACTGACAGCACATTGGGTTAACTTAGTGGAGGCTGGGACCGAACTGACCCTGGGCCGTCATGTACTGCCCCACCGAGGATTGCGGGGCCTACCTCGGTCACGGTCTCTCAGACGTACTATGCCTCCTCCTCCGACCCCTCCTCCTCCAGCAAATTACCATCCGTGGGCACGGCGACTCCAGTCGGTAGCTCTAGGCGCAGCAGCAGTGCCGTGGGTAAGCGCCAGCAGGCGGTGCTAAAACTGCTGAGCTTAGGTGACAAAAGGCACACCGCCCAAGAGCTGTTACAGGGCATCACGGCGCAGACCGATGTGTGGCTGGCACCGCTGAACCTCAATCAGGCATGGTGTGTGTGACAACGGGCGTAACCTGGTGGCGGCTCTGCAACTCGGCAGACTGACACATCTGCCATGCCTGGCCTACGTGTTCAATCTAATAGTTCAGCGGTTCCTCAAGACATACCCCAATCTGTCTGATTTGCTCACCAAGGTGCGCCGCATCTGTGCGCATTTCCGCAAGTCGACCACAGATGCTGCCACTCTCAGGGCAGCGCAGCGCCGCCTACAACTGCCCGCTCACCGACTGTTGTGCGACGTGCCCACGAGATGGAATTCGACATTAAACATGTTATCAGAGTTTACCAGCAGCGCAGAGCGATTGTAGACTGCCAGATGTCAACTTCCACCAGAACTGGTAGTAAGGTCAGTCAGATTCCTCAAGTCTACAATGAGAGTGGACGTGGATGTCTGATATCTGCCAGGTGTTGAGCAACTTTGAGGAGTCAACACAGATGGTCAGCGGCGATGCCGCCATTAACAGCCTCACCATCCTGCGCTTTGTCTGTGAAAAACTCACTGCTCAGCATCAAGTCGGATGCTTTGCGCTTGTCACAAAGACGGTGGAGGAAGATACGTCGCTTGATAGCCAGATCACCCTCCGGTTCTGTTTCTCAGCGCCGTAATCGGAGGAGGGGGATGAGGATGAGGAAGAAGAGGAGGAGAATGTCTGCGAGACAGAAGAGGGTACCCAGTGCTCAGTCCTTCTTAAACTTCTTGAGCATGTATGGGCTGAAGAGGAGGAGGAGGAGGAGGAAATGGAGGGTCAGGCCAGTGAGGAGAGGAAGTCCGCACATGGCAGACTTCATGTTAGGCCTGCCTATCCCGTGACCCTCGTGTTAGAAGCATTTTTTCAACGACCGATTACTGGGTGTTCACTCTCCTGGACCCACGGTACAAGCAGAACCTTTCCACTCTCATCCCTGCAGAGGAAAGGAGTATGAGAGTGAATAGATATCAACAGGCCCTGGTGCACAAGCTGAAACAATCCTTCCCATCTGATGCCGCTAGCGCAGAGTGCATGGTTCTGTGGGCCAAGTAGCGGCGGGAGAGGAGGCGAGCAGGCAGCTTGTCCAGCACTGGCAGGGGAACGCTCTCCAAGGCCTTTGCCAGTTTTATGTCACCCCAGCAAGACACTGTCACCTGTCCCCAGTCTAGGCAGAGTAGGGGGGAGCTGTACAGAAAGATGGTGAGGGAGTACCTAGCTGACCATACCAACGTCCTGCGTGATCACTCTGCTCCATACAACTACTGGGTTTCAAAGCTGAACACGTGGCCTGAACTGGCGCTGTACGCCTTGGAGGTGCTGGCCTGCCCTGCCGCTAGCGTGCTGTCAGAGCGGGTATTCAGTGCAGCTGGTGGCGTCATCACCGATAAGCGTACATGCCTGTCAACTGACAGGCTGACGCTTATTAAAATGAACAAAGCCTGGATTTCACCGGAATTCAAATCTCCTCTGGGGGAAAGCAGCTAAAGATTTACATTATTTATGTATCCGATTTCTCTTCTCTACTCCTCCTACACCTCCTCCTCCTCCTTGTCGTCTTTGCCTAACGCTGACAAAAAAACGCAATTTTTTAGAGGTCCAACTGGCACTCTTTTAGCACAATTTTTAGGAGGGCCCCTACAGGCCTCTCTTCAAACAATTTTTCTGGAGGTCCACCTACAGGCCCTCTCTCTAAATAATTTTTTCTGTTTCTCTCCAAAATTTTTCCGGAGTCCACCTACAAGCCCTCTCTCTAAATATTTTTTCTGGAGGTCCACCTACAGGCCCTCTCTCTGGAAATATTTTTCAAGGTCCACCTACAGGCCCTCTCCACACAATTTTTTCTGGAGGTCCACTACAGGCCCTCTCTTAAACAATTTTTACGAGACCACCTACAGGCCCTCTCTCTAAACAATTTTTCGGAGGTCCACCTACAAGCCCTCTCTCTAAACAATTTTCCGAAGGTCCACCTACAGCCCTCCAAAACAATTTTCCAGAGGTCCACCTACAGGCCCTCTCTCCAAATAATTTTTTTCCACCTACAGGCCCTCTCTCCAAGCAATTTTTCCGGAGTCCACCTACAGGCCCTCTCTCCAAACAATTTTCCAGAGGTCCACCTACAGGCCCTCTCTCCAAACAATTTTTACGGAGGTCTACCTACAGGCCTCTCTCCAAACAATTTTTCCGGAGGTCCCCTACAGGCCCTCTCTCCAAACAATTTTTCCAGAGGTCCACCTACAGGCCTCTTTCCAAACAATTTTTCCAGAGGTCCACCTACAGGCCCTCTCTCCAAACAATTTATGTCTTTTTCCTCTCTTTCTCTCTCTCCAAATTTTTCCGGATAGGTTCCATATACGGTATTAAACTGAGAAGAATACATAGAACACATACCACACTTGATCAAGCTCATAGTTGACAACTGTACCGGTTGATGCTAAATTTTTAAGTTGGGGTCCTGCGTCGTCATTCGAACTCCATCCGGCTGTTGTCACCACCACACATGCTAGCCAAGGGGGCACTCCTCTGGCTCTTTCAGCTCAACCTCCTTCCCCCCAGCCTGCCCCCAACTACAGGCCCTCTCTCCAAACAATTTAACGTCTTTTTCCTCTCTTTCTCTCTCTCCGAACTATTTTTCCGGATAGGTGCCATATACGGTATTAAACTGAGAAGAATACATAGAACACATACCACACTTGATCGAGCTCATAGTTGACAACTGTACCGGTTGATGCTAAATTTTTAAGTTGGGGTCCTGCATCGTCATTCGAACTCCATCCGGCTGTTGTCACCACCACACACGCTATCCAAGGGGGCACTCCTCTGGCTCTTCCAGCTCAACCTCCTTCCCCTCAGCCTGCCCCCCACCTACAGGCCCTCTCTCCAAACAATTTACGTCTTTTTCCTCTCTTTCTCTCTCTCCAAACTATTTTTCCGGATAGGTGCCATATACGGTATTAAACTGAGAAGAATACATAGAACACATAGAAGCTCATAGTTGACAACTGTACCGGTTGATGCTAAATTTTTAAGTTTATTTAAACTGTCAACTGCTTGGGAAGCAGCTATGCTCACCACTTTACCACCAACAGCCATAGTAACTGATAAGAACAGATACTAAACTTGATGTAAGCCAACATTTCGACAATCAATAACCCGCCACTGAGCCTGGCGTTCGGCCACCCTGAACATTTCACATACCCTGACCGAGTCTGACCCTGGGGCCGCTCATGTACTGCCCACTTGGAGGATTGCGGGGCCTGCCTTGTTCACTGTTTGTCAGAATTACTATGCCACTTTCTACAACCCCTCCTCCTCCACCTTCGAATTACCATCCGTGCTTCACCTCCTGCTACCTCAGTCTAACTCGGTCACTCTGTTGTCACCGCCATGCTGCATCTGGCTAAATTTTTGGGTGGCTCACCTGCTACCTCATCTAACTTGGTCACTTGTTGGTGTCACCGCCATGCTGTGTCAGACTTATGCCTGCATCGTGTGGCTGGGGATAGGAGAGCAGTGCCAGCATGGGCATGGGTGATGGACCTTCGTTGCACCTAGTTGGGTGCTTCTCTATATATTCCCACCATGCCAGCCATGGGTTGTACATTAACTAATAATAGGGAAAACAAAAAAAATATTTTACAGGAGGGTCAACCGCAGACACTCCAAAACAATTTTACATGAGGGAGTGTCTCCCCGTCTGCCATCGTGTTCGGTCAGGCTGTCAGTAGGTACACCACCTGACAGCCGCTGTTGCTGTCATTTTTTCTTTCTTGTGGATCACAAGGTACACCACCTCTGTCGTCCGCAGAAGCGGCCACTATGAGGAAGGCCATGGCGAGAACATCCCCTTTTCAATTGAGAGCAAGTGTAGAATTGTAGGAGGATGACACTTTTCTTCCGCAGTGGATTCACCTTACCCTTTATCATTGCCAGACAACAAAAAAAGTAAAAAGTAATTGGCAATGATGAAGAAAATGTAACTGTGCAGTGGACGGTCTGTGACGCAAAACCTATATATATAAAAAAATATTTTACAGAAGGGTCAACTACAGACAGTCCTAAACAATTTTTTAGGAGGGTCAACTTCAGACACTCCAAAACAAATTTTTGGGAGGCTCGCCTACAGACATTTGACTGCTACCTCAATCTAACTTGGTCACTTGTTGGTGTCACTACGCTGTCACCATGAAGTGTCAGGCTTATGCCTGCGTCGTGGGGCGGGGGATAGCACAGCAGTGCCAGCATGAGCAGTGGTGTCACCTGCAGGCGGTGATGGACCTTCGTTGCACCTAGTTGGGTGCTTCCCTAACATGTGATGGGCATGTGCCTCGCCTTTCTTTGTCTGGGTGAGCACAATTGCCATGAGGGTAACCACCAGGCTGTTGCCTGAGAATTTGGGGTAATGGTGGGATTAGGCAGCCTCAGAGGCATCCATGCATGCTGCCCCTGCAGTTTCCTGTCCATTTCCGTGGTGTTTCCATCATTTTCTGAGGTTTCCAGGTTTTCACCCAGCCTTCCCTAGGCAGAGCCTTGGTCCCCTGCAAAAATGCTCGAGTCTCCCATTGACTTCAATGGGGTTCGTTATTCCAAACGACCACCCAAGCATCGGGAAAAGTTCGACTCGAATAACGAGCACCCGAGCATTTTAGTGCTCGCTCATCTCTAATTTTTAACATATATTATTTAATAAAGATTGCTATATATTTTTTGTATATTTGGAGTCCCATAGCTTTTTTTCGCATATGCAGACGTGAGAAATCTTGTAGTAGATTGTGTGAGGAACAGATGAGAGGCGAACTGAGGAGGAGGTCCTGAGAGGATTGGAGATGACGTGTGGGGATGGATCGAGAAAGCAGGTCAGAGATGTAAGGAGGGGACTGGTTGTGGATGGCCTTATATGTAGTTGTAAGTATTTTAAACTGAATTCACTGGACAATGGGGAGCCAGTAAAGAGACTGGCAGAGGGGGGAGGCAGAGGAGCAACAAGGGGAGAGGTGGATTAACCTGGCAGAAGAGTTGGGAATAGATTAGAAGGGAGTGAGAGTGCTTGATGGGAGGCCACACAGGAGGATGTTGCAGTAGCCCAGGCGGGAGATGACGAGAGCAGGCACTAGTATTTTAGTTGACTCGGGTGAGGAAGGTGTGAATACAAGAGATGTTCTTAAGTTGGAAACGGCAGGTGGAGGTGAGGGTTTAGATGTGTGGCTTAAAGGACAGGGTGGATCCAATGTTACCCGCAGGCAGTGGGCCTGCGAGACTGGAGAAAGTGCTGTTCTATTAACTGTGATGGAGAGGTCAGGTAGGGGCTGAGTGACATGGGGGAAAGACAATGAATTCAATTTTTCCATGTTGAGTTTTAGGAAGCGGGAAGAGAAGAATGAAGATATGTATGACAGACACTCTGGGATTCTGAATAGGAGGGAAGCAACATCTGGGCTGGAGAGGTAGATTTGAGTGTCGTCAGCATAGAGGTGGTATTGGAACTCTATGAGCTATCCCAGGCCAAATGTATAAGGGGAGAAAAGCAGGGGACCCAGGACAGAGACTTGAGGGACACCAAAAGAGAGAGGATGTGATGAGGAGGTAGTGTATGAATGGGAAACGCTAAAGGTTCTTTTGGTGAGGTGCGAGGAGATCTAGGAGAGGGCTAGGTCTTTGACGCCAAGGAAAGGGAGGATTTGTAGGTGGAGAGAGTGGTCAACAGTGTCAAAGGCAAAGGAACGGTCAAGACGGAGGAGCACAGAGTAGTGTCATTCATCTGAATTCGAGATGGACATGTTGTTCTAGGAGTTTGGATGCAAATGAGAGCAGTGAAATGGGACAATAGCTGGATAATGAGGATGGGTCCAGGGAAGGTTTCTTGAGTATCTAATAAAAACCATCATGGTCACATGAACACAACAGATTTATATCCACTGGAAGTGAACAATGTAGGTGCCTATTAAATGACTGCAGGCAGAAATATCATTGCTGAAAGGGGTTTTCTCATTTTAGCAACTGGCATTTACCATATAGAAAAAGTTAATACAGGGCACTTACTAATGTATTGTAATTGTCCATATTGCCTGCTTTATTGGCCTGATTAATTTTTTTCATCGCATTATGCACTTCACATATCCAGGGGTTGAGACCACAGCTGTAGCACAGATTTTAGGTGGTCAGGACAGAAGCTGCTGCAAATTAGAGATGAGCGAATCTATTCGCCGCTTTGTAGATTCGTATCGAATCTTGGGATTTTTCAGCTGCGAAGCGAATCCGAATATTAGTCGATTCGCTTCGGCTTTGTACGCATTCGCTACGTAGTTTGTCCTATAAATTATACGCAATTGCGTTCGAATTAGTTACTGTATACTCTGTTGCGTACGAATTCATTTTAGTAGCGATCTTTTACTGTTCGTTCGTTTATCGTGTGCAAAAGCCCGGGAAGAAAGCGGTCACCTGACCTAGTAGGCTAGGCTTGCTCTGATTGGCTCAGGCTCAGTAAGCCAGTGACGCTTCATTTCTGCTGCGACTGCTGAGGTGAGCAGAAGCACTATTGTGAATTTGTGAAGTTCAGAGACACTGTGTTCTTCTAACTGGGGTGTAATTGTAGTGGGAATCTATCATACATATATCAGGGATACTGCAGGGCCAGGTCAGGGCTAGTAAATAATCAGGCAGGGAGAGAGAGACAGGGAGAGACAGGGACAAAGACCAGCTGCAGGGCCACAGAGTGAATTAAAAAATCTTTGGCATGGATAAGCAAAAGGGGTCCAGTTCCAGCCAGACTTTGAGCTTTAAAAAAAAGGAGAAGGTGTAGAAAGACCTGTAGCCGGAGCATCTGCTAGTAATATTCCCAATACTTGGCCATTGTTCCACCAGGCTAACCCACCAAGGCGCAACATTGTAGTGGAGGAGAAAGCAGATGAAGTAGTGGAGTGGATGGCACGCTCATCTCAGTCTCAGCCGGATGATCTGCTGTCATCTGCTGATACAGTGTCCATATGTAGCCAGGGGTCAGACTCGTCCTGCTCCACCATTCCACTCAAGCAAACCCCGTCATTTTCTGCCACCTCTCGGGCTTCAGTGTTCCCTCCTAGTGGTGTCCCTTCAGCAATTTCTAGGAAAAAAAGCCACCGAAGCCCAACTTATAATCTGGCGGTTATAGAGGACAGCCTCCCTGAGGATTTCTTAGAGGGCAGTCAGATTTTGGACTGCCCAGAATTGTCAGTTGGTGGGGAACAGCCTAATTTGCAAAAATGTGTTTTGGAGGAGTCTGATGAGGAAACTGATGTGTTAGGCCGGAGGACGTGTGAAGCGGAGGAGGATTTGAGCTCAGAGGAGGAGGGTGGTACTAGTAGTGGCAGCAACAGAGGGCAAAGGCGAGTTAGGCCCAGGGCTAGTGCTTCCCTGGAAACTAGCGAGACCCCAAATATAGTGGGGCTGGCACCAGGAAGTAAGCGTGCGAGAAGCTTGGCCAGCTGTGGAGGGCGCACGTCGGGTGTGTGGAAGTATTTTACCACTCTGCCGGGTGATAGCAGTATGGCCGCGTGTAATTTCTGTAAGCAGAAATTGAGCCATGGGAAAGCCGCAAATGTTGGGACCACTGCTCTGTGGAACCATTTGAAGCGGCGGCATGCCGGCAATTTAGAGCAGCCCAATAATAGTAAAGAGCTGGTTACTTCTCTGGGGGTCCCTTCTGTCAGGCAGGCCGCATCCACGGTCATAGCTCAGCCCGCATCCCGGGGTGTAAGTAGTACATCCACCTCATCGTCGCCCAGTGCGTGCATGTCTCCACCTCCTCTCATTCGGCAGCTGTCCATTGCCGAGTGCGTGGCCAGGAAGCAGTTTTACGCCACAAGTAATCCGACAGTGCGCAAACTGAACGGTCACCTGACAAAGTTGCTGGCTGTGCAGTCTCTGCCGTACCAGCTGGTTGACTGCCCAGCTTTTAGGGAGCTAATGGCTTGAGCTCAGCAACGCTGGCAGGTCCCTAGCCGGCATTACTTTTCAAACAAAGCTATCCCCACCCTTTACTCCCACGTGGCAGAGAATATTGGATGCTCCCTGCAGCTGTCTCTCTGCAGCACGGTGCACGTCACGGTGGACACCTGGAGCAGTGCTTACGGCCCGGCAGCAATACATGTCCTTTACTGCGCACTGGCTGAATGTATTTAGTGGCAGCGAGGCAGGAACCCCCCAGCAACGCGGTCAATTGCTGTTGGCACCTCCACGTGCTTTCCAGCCAGGATAGCAGCAGAGCACCCAACAACTATCCGCTTCCACCTCCATGGGCAGTCCGCCTGCTGGAGCGTCAGGGCAGCGAGTTACCCACGCTCCTTCATATCACATGTGTCAGGTGAAACGCTGCCATGCAGTGTTAGACTTAGTTTGTCTTGGCAGTAGCAGCCACACAGGCCAGCGCTTGCTGCATTACAGCGCACTGGCTGACTCACATCAGCTGGAAGTGGGCAAGGTAGTGAGTTACAATATAGTTTATTATAACATAGTAACATAGTTTATAAGGCCGAAAAAAAGACATCTGTCCATCCAGTTCGGCCTGTTTTCCTACAAGTTGATCCAGAGGAAGGCAAAAAAACCCTGTGAGGTAGAAGCCAGTTTTCCCCACTTTAGGGAAAAAAATTCCTTCCCGACTCCAATCAGGCAATCAGAATTACTCCCTGGATCAACAACCCCTCTCTAGTAACTATGACCTGTAATATTATTACCCTCCAAAAATACATCCAGGCCCCTCTTGAACTCTTTTAGTGAACTTACCATCACCACCTCCTGAGGCAGAGAGTTCCATAGTCTCACTGCTCTAACCGTAAAGAATCCTCTTCTATGTTTGTGTACAAACCTTCTTTCCTCCAGACGCAGAGGATGTCCCCTCGTCACAGTCACAGTCCTGGGGATAAATAGATCGTGGGAGAGATCTCTGTACTGACCTCTGATATATTTATACATAGTTATTAGATCTCCCCTCAGTCGTCTTTTTTCTAAAGTGAATAAGCCTAATTTTGATAATCTTTCTGGGTACTGTAGTCCACCCATTCCAGTTATTACTTTAGTTGCCCTCCTCTGAACCCTCTCCAGCTCTGCTATGTCTGCCTTGTTCACAGGAGCCCAGAACTGTACACAGTACTCCATGTGTGGTCTGACTAGTGATTTGTAAAGTGGCAGGACTATGTTCTCATCACGGGCATCTATGCCTCTTTTGATGCAGCCCATTATCTTATTGGCCTTGGCAGCAGCTGTCTGACACTGGTTTCTGCAGCTTAGATTTCTGTTCACTAAAATTCCTAGGTCCTTTTCTATGTCAGAGTTACCCAATATTTTACCATTTAGTATGTACTGGTGACTTGCATTATTCCTTCCCATATGCATAACTTTACATTTGTCAGTGTTAAACCTCATCTGCCACTTCTCTGCCCAAGCCTCCAGTCTATCCAGATCCATCTGTAGCAGTGTACTGTCCTCTTCTGTGTTAATTACTTTACACAGTTTAGTGTCATCTGCAAAAATTGATATTTTACTGTGCAAGCCTTCTACAAGATCATTAATAAATATATTGAAGAGAATAGGGCCCAATACTGACCCCTGTGGTACCCCACTAGTGACAGTGACCCAATCTGAGTATGTACCGTTAATAACCACCCTCTGTTTTCTATCACTGAGCCAGTTACTTACCCACATACAGACATTTTCTCCCAGGCCAAGCATTCTCATCTTATATACTAACCTTTTATGTGGTACAGTGTCAAATGCTTTGGAGAAGTCCAGATATACGACATCCATTGATTCGCTGCGGTCTAGTCTAGAACTTACCTCCTCATAGAAACTGATTAAATTGGTTTGACATGATCGATCCCTCATGAAGCCATGCTGATATGGAGTAATTTGCTTATTTTCATTGAGGTACTCCAAGATAGCATCTCTTAGAAAACCCTCAAACAGTTTACCCACGACAGATGTTAAACTTACCGGCCTATAGTTCCCGGGCTCTGTTTTTGGACCCTTTTTGAATATTGGAACCACATTGCTATGCGCCAATCCTGTGGAACACTCCCTGTCAGTATAGAGTCCTTAAATATCAGAAATAAGGGTCTGGCGATGACATTACTTAATTCTCTTAGGATACGGGGGTGTATGCCATCCGGTCCTGGCGATTTGTCTATTTTAATCTTTTTAAGACGCAGCTCTACTTCTTCCTGGGTCAGACAGGGCACTTTTAATGGGGAATTTACTTTTATATTCTGCATTTCATCTGACAGTTTATTTTCCTCAGTGAATACAGTGGAGAAAGAGATATTTAGTAGCTTTGCTTTCTCCTCATCGCTCTCTGCCACTCCCCCCTCATTACTCTGTAAGGGGCCGACACCTTCAGGTTTATACCTTTTACCATTTATATAATTAAAGAACATTTTAGGGTTAGTTTTACTTTCTTTGGCGATTAATCTCTCGGTCTCTAGTTTGGCTGTTTTTATTTGTCTTTTACATATTCTATTTTTTTCCTTATAGTTTTTCAATGCTTTCTCGCTCCCCTCCTGTTTTAGTGATTTAAATGCTTTCTGTTTGTCATTTATTGCTTTCTTTACAGTTCTATTTATCCACATTGGTTTTTTCTTGTTTCTTATTATTTTATTCCTATATGGTATGTACCTCTCACAATTAGATATTAGGATGTTTTTAAAAATATCCCATTTTGTGGCTGTATTTTTATTTTTGAAGACTTTGTCCCAGTTAGTTAGGCCTATGGCCTCTCTTAGTTGGCTAAATTTAGCTTTTTTGAAGTTAGGTATTTTTGTTCCTCCCTGAAGAAACACTCTTTTGAATGACAATTGGAAGGTTATTATGTTATGGTCACTATTTCCCAGGAGTCCCCCGACCTGCACATCTGTTGTTCTGTCAGGTCTATTGGTTAATACTAAGTCCAGTATGGCCGTCCCTCTAGTCGGGTCCTGAACCAGTTGGGAAAGGTAATTGTCTTTGGTTATTTCCAAGAACCTGTTTCCTTTATGAGATGTACAGGTTTCAGTTTCCCAGTCTATATCTGGGTAGTTGAAATCCCCCATAATAACGACCTCATTATGATTTGCCACCTCGTCTATTTCGTTTAGAAGTAGATTTTCTATGGGCTCTGATATAGTAGGGGGTTTATAATAAACTCCTATTAGTATTTTATTATTGTTTTTGGCTCCATTTATTTCTACCCACAGTGACTCCACATCTTCATGTCCCTCACTTATATCTTCCCGCAGTGTGGGCTTTAGACAGGACTTTACATAAAGGCAGACGCCTCCCCCTCTCCGGTTTTGGCGATCCTTTCTAAACAGACTGTAACCCTGTACGTTAACTGCCCAGTCATAGGTATCATCCAGCCATGTCTCAGTTATTCCCACTATGTCATAGTCCTCCTCACACATCACTAATTCCAGTTCACCAATTTTATTAGTCAGGCTTCTGGCATTAGTGTACATACACTTAAGAGGTCTATGTATATTTTTTACCCCCCTTTTAAAATTACTATTACCTGTGAAGTGAATATCTGGGGTTTTTGGGTTACTTTGGTTGATGTTTTGCCCAATATTCTCCCTACATTCCTCACTAATCCCAACCCCCACTAACCCCCCACTCTCCCCGACTATGACCCACTCTCTATCTACACTATCTACCCCCTTATTAGTATTACCCCCCACCCTCCCCCCAGATCATAGTTTAAAAGCTCCTCCAGCCGTCTAACCATTTTTTCCCCCAGGGCAGTTGCACCCTCCCCATTAAGGTGCAGCCCGTCCCTACTGTAGAGTCTGTAGCCGACAGAGAAGTCGGCCCAGTTCTCCATGAACCCAAACCCTTCCTTCCTGCACCAGCCTCTGAGCCACTTATTTAACTCCCTAATCTCCCGTTGTCTCTCTAGTGACGCTCGTGGCACTGGTAGTATTTCTGAAAACACTACCTTGGAGGTCCTGGACTTTAGCTTTTCACCTAGTTCCCTAAAATCATTTTTAAGGACCTTCCATCTCCCCCTGACTTTGTCATTGGTGCCAACGTGTACCATGACCGCCGGGTCTTCCCCAGCCCCACCCAGCAATCTGTCAATCCGATCCGCGATATGCCGAACCCGAGCACCCGGGAGACAACACACTGTTAGGCATTCACGGTCTCGGCGACAGATAACCCTGTCTGTCCGCCTAATTATAGAGTCCCCTACCACCAGCATCTGTCTGGCCTTTGCTGCTCTCCTTTTCCCATCCTTCCTGCAGCGGTCATCCTCCTGGTTTCTAGGAGAAACAGCCTGCTGCAGTGTCGCTGGTCCTGGGCTTTCATCCCTAATATCAGCCAAACAGGCATATTTACTAGGGTGTTCCAGCTCAGGGCTAGCCTCCCTGGCACTTCCCTGGGACAAATATAGTGGCAGCGCTGAACCTGGGTCAATTCTCGCATGCTCCCTGTATGGCACATGTGCTAAATCTAGTGGTGCAAAGATTTCTAAAAACATTCACTGGCCTGCGCACAGTCGCGGAAGCTTTGCACTCATGTTAGCCATTCATATGTATCTCGGCACGCTCTGCTGGAACTGCAGCGTCAAAACGGGCTTATGCCACACTGCTTAATAGGTGACGTGGCGACCAGGTGGAATTCCACTCTTCATATGTTGCAGCGACTCCTAGAGCAGCGTAGAGCAGTGGACGATTTTGTCCAGCAGCAGCCAGAATCTTCCAGCATAGGGAGCAGGTGAGGCTTTGATTTCCGGCAGTGGAGGCTGGTCCGAGATGCCTGCACTGTTCTAAGGCCCTTAGAAGAAGCCACCAAATTGGTCAGCCGGGACAGCTGCGGTGTGAACGACGTAATTTTACTAATATTTGTGCTGGAAAAGACACTCACGCTCATGCAGCGGGGGCAATGGGGGAAGGAAATCCTGGTCATTTGTCAACCGACCGCCATGCTGTCACTGTAGGGGAGCCCCAACGCCAAAGTTCCCTTGTGGAGCAGGATGAGGATGAGGAGCTTTAGTTAGAGGAGGGGGAAGAGGTTGAGGATTTTAATGAGAGTGATGTTGATGACCAGGAGGAGGAGGAGACACAGGTGGAGGATGAGGATGATGACACTTTCAGGGGCACAGCAGTTTCTCGGAAAGAGGCTGAGATGGAAAGAAGTGGCCTCTCAGGCACGCTGGGCAGGATGGCTAGTTGTATGCTCACATGCTTACGCACTGACAGGCGTATCCTAAACATAAGGCAGACTGACGAATACTGGCTGGCGATGCTTCTGGACCCGTGGTATCAATCCAACATGGGGAATTGTTTTCCTCCCCAGAAAATGGAAGAGAAATTAGTCTCATTGCGGGAGAAGCTATGTAGTAACCTGGCCAGAGCTTTAAGCTAGCCCCAGCCTGCTGCCAGCTTGTCTGAGAAGGAGGTCCGGCCAAGTAATCCACCTTCTGCCACAACCAGCAGCAGACAGTTAAGCCTAATGAGTATGATGCAGGAATTTTTCTCTGCAGGCTCCCAACAGCTCCAGCCAAGTGAGCAGGCCAAGATCACCCACCTCAATGAGCAGGTTCAGGCTTACCTGCAGTCTGGCTCACAAAGCCTCTTCTCAGACCCCCTGGAGTTCTGGGCAGGCAGATTACAACAGTGGCCGGAACTGTCCCACTATGCACTAGGGCTTCTTTCCTGCCCAGCCTCAAGTGTCATGTCAGAG
>ONZH01026744.1:0-57446 GCA_900303285.1 Rhinella marina
CCAAGAGGTGAGACGTCTTAAAAATTGTGTGAGGCCTAAAGAGGTGAGACTCTAAACTTTTGTGGAGCCAGAGGTAGACCTCTTAAAAATTATGTGGGGGCCCAAGAGGTGAGACCTCTTAAACATTTTGTGAGGCCCAAGAGGTGAGACCTCTTAAAAATTATGTGAGGCCCAAGAGGTGAGAACTCTTAACATTTTGTGCAGGGCCCAAGAGGTGAGACCTGTTAAAAAATTAATGTGGAGGCCCAAGAGTGACACCTCTTAAAAAAACATTTTGTGAGCCCAAAGAGTGAGACTCTTTAAAAATTATGTGGAGGCCCAAGAGGTGAGACCTCTAAAGATTTTTGTGGAGGCCCAAGAGTGACCCTCTTAAAAATATGTGGAGGCCCAAGAGGTTGAGACCTCCTTTAAAGATTTTGTGGAGGCCCAAAGAGGTGACACCTCTTAAATTATGTTGAGGCCCAAGAGGTGAACCTCTTAAAGATTTGTGGAGGCCCCAAGAGGTGAGACCTCTTAAAAATTATGTGGAGGCCCAAGAGGTGAGACTGATTAAAAATATGTGGAGGCCCAAGAGGTGAAGACCTCTTAAAGATTTTGTGGAGGCCCAGAGGTGAGAAACTGTAAAAATTATGTGGAGGCCCAAGAGGTGAACGGGTTAAAAATTAATGTGGAGGCCCAAGAGGTGAACGTATTAAAAATTATGTGGAGCCCAAGAGTGGACCTGTTAAAAATTATGTGGAGGCCCAAAGGTGAGACTCTTAAAGATTTGGTGGAGGCCCAAGAAGGTGAGACCTCTTAAAAATTTTGTGGAGGCCCCAAGAGGTGAGACCTGTTAAAGATTTTGTGGCAGGCCCAAAGGTGAGACCTGTAAACATTTTGTGGAGGCCCAAGAGGTGAGACCTCTTAAAAATTATTGTGGAGGCCCAAGAGGTGAGACCTCTTAAAAATTATGTGGAGGCCCAAGAGGTGAGACCTCTTAAAAATTATGTGGAGGCCCAAGAGGTGAGACCTCTTAAAAATTTTGTGGAGGCCCAAGAGGTGAGACCTCTTAAAAATTATGTGGAGGCCCAAGAGGTGAGACCTCTTAAAAATTTTGTGGAGGCCCAAGAGGTGAGACCTCTTAAAAATTATGTGGAGGCCCAAGAGGTGAGACCTCTTAAAGATTTTGTGGAGGCCCAAGAGGTGAGACCTCTTAAAAATTATGTGGAGGCCCAAGAGGTGAGACCTCTTAAAAATTATGTGGAGGCCCAAGAGGTGAGACCTCTTAAAAATTTTGTGGAGGCCCAAGAGGTGAGCCATAAATATATAAATTTTTTTATTTACGGAGCAATTCTACGGCGGTTAAGGAGGAGGAGGAGGAGGTGGAGGAGGAAATGGCACTTCATACAGATGGCACTTCACTTTTGGCTGCTTTCCACGGTTGGAGAAGCAAAGTCCGGGTCAATCCACTTGCTGTTCATTTTGATTAGCGTCAGCCTGTCGGCACTGTCGGTTGACAGGCGGCTGCGCTTATCGGTTATAATGCCCCCGGCTGCGCTGAACACCCTTTCTGATAGCACGCTGGCGGCAGGGCAGGCAAGCACCTCCAAGGCGTACAGGGACAGTTCCAGCCACGTGTCCAACTTGGAGACCCAGTAAGTGTAGGACGCCGAGGGATCGGGGAGGACAGGGTTACGGTCTGCCAGGTACTCCCGCAACATCCGCCGATACTTGTCCCTCCTGCTGATAGCGGGCCCCGCAGTGATGGAAGTTGCACGAGGGGGTGCCATGAACGTGTCCCACACCTTGGAGAGTGTTCCCCTGGTGGCTGTGGGCCTGATTGATGTTGTGGGACTCTGGGAGACCCTCTCCTCTCTGCCGCCAGCGATGGTGGGTGGGAAAATCTCCATCATGTTCTGCACGAGTTCCCTCTGGTATTCCAGCAATCGATTCGTCCTCTCCTCTACCGGAATAAAAGAGGAGACGTTATCTTTATACCGGGGGTCCAGGAGTGCGAAGACCCAGTACAGTTTGTTCTCCACTATCCGGACAACACGTGTGTCCCGGGAAAAGCAGCCCAGCATGAAGTCAGCCATGTGTGCCAGACTCTGAATAGGCATGACCTCACTGCCCCCACCAGAAGGATCACTTGCCATTTCCTCCTCTTCCTCTTCCGCCTCCTCTCCGCCCCATCCGCGCTGAACCAATGGGACGCACACAGCCTGACTGCTACCCTCGCCGCCAGCATCCTCCTCCTCTTCCACAGCCACCTCCACGTCGTCCTCCTCCTCATCCTCCTCCTCCTGCAACTGCCACCGTGAAGCAGACAAAAGTGTGGTCTGACTGTGTAGCTCCGTTGCGTCTCCTCCTACCCCCGTCTCCTCTGCGTGCAATGCGTTCTCCCTTATTGCGATGAGCGATTCTTTAAGGACGCATAGGAGCGGGATGGTTACGCTCACTATAGCGTCCTCGCTGCTGACCTTCTTGGTGGACTCCTCAAAGATACGCAGTACATCGCATATGTCTGCCATCCATGGCCACTCGTGGTTGGCAAACTGAGGGAGCTGAGTTGGAGGCACGCGTGGATTCATAATCTGGTACTCCATCAATGCTCTCTGCTGCTCACACACCCTGGCCAACATGGAATAGGTGGAATTCCAGCGAGTCGGCAGGTCGCACAACAGCCGATGTTCAGGCAAATGGAGGCGTTGCTGGAGTTTTTTTAAACTAGCAGCAGCTACAGTTGACTTCCGAAAGTGAGCGCACAAGCGCCGCACTTTCACCAGTAGCTCTGCCAGGTTGGGGTAAGTCTTTAGAAATTTTTGGACTACCAGATTAAAAACGTGGGCCAGGCATGGTACGTGATTGAGTTCGGCAAGCTCCAGAGCCGCCACCAGGTTACGGCCGTTATCGCACACGACCATGCCTGGTCCTAGCTGCAGCGGCGACAGCCACATCTCCGTCTGCTGCAATATGGCGTCCCTCACCTCTGGGGCGCTGTGCTTCCTGTCGCCCAAGCTGATGAGCTTTAGCACCGCCTGCTGACGTCTCCCCGCGCCAGTGCTGCAACGCTTCCAGCTAGCGGCTGAGGGCGATGTTAAGGCACAGGAGGAGGAGGAGGAGGAGGAGGGGGGTTTATCAGAACCCATGCTGGCAATCTTGGGCGGGGGTGGTAGGTAGGCCGTCTCTGTTTGCGACCCCGTCCCCGCTTCCACTACATTCACCCAGTGTGCCGTCAAAGAGATGTAGCGTCCCTGGCCGCAAGCGCTTGTCCACGAGTCGGTGGTCAAGTGGACCTTTGCGCTGACTGCGTACCTCAGGGCCCGCCTGATGTTACGCGACACGTGCTGGTGCAGGGCGGGGACGGCACTCCGGGAAAAGTAGTGGCGGCTGGGGACGGAATAGCGAGGTGCGGCAGCCGCCATCAGGTCGCGGAAGGCCTGCGTCTCCACAAGCCTAAACGGCAACATCTCCAGGGCCAGCAGTTTGGAGATGTGGCAGTTTAAGGCTTGGGCTTGGGGGTGACTCGAGGCGTACTTCCGCCTGCGGTCGAACGCCTGCGAGATGGACAGTTGATGGGACGAGGAGTGTGAAGGTGCAGGCGAAGAGGCGGGGGAAGGGGAGGCTGAAGGAGAAGGCCCCAAAGTAGCCGAGGCAGAGGCAGATGTGGAGGTGTCCTGGCTGGAGGTCTGGACCGCAGTGGCAGCACACAACAAAGGGGAAGAGGCAGTGGCAGCAGGACCGGGCGCAGGTTGTATTGCGTTTGCTCTCTCCCACTCAGCCCAGTGCTTGACTTCCAAGTGACGCCGCATGCCTGAGGTGGTCAGATTGCTCTTCTCAGAGCCCCTACTCAGTTTTGAGTGGCAGAGTGTGCAAACCGCGCTCAGTTTGTCATCCGCACAAACATTAAAAAATCTCCACACCACAGAAGTACGAGGCCTCGATGGGGGAGCTTCGCGCGACTGCCCGCTGCCGGGAACAGCTTCGGCCGTGCTGGCTGTGGCCTCACTACTCTGTCTGGACTGTCCTCTGCCTCTGGACATCCCTCTGCCTGTGGACATCCCTCTGCCTCTGGACATCCCTCTGCCTGTGGACATCCCTCTGCCTGTGGACATCCCTCTGCCTCTTGCTGCCTTTTTCGGTGCTGCGCAGACCACCACCTCTCCACTGCTTTCCCCGCTGGACATCACCCCTGGCCAAGTGGGGTCGGTCATTTCGTCATCCACCACCTCCTCTTCCTCACTCTGCTCCTCCTCCTGCCCACTGGACATTCCAACAGCCTCCCTTGATGGCAACTGCGTCTCATCATCATCATCGCTCATGATAACAGATGCTGGTTCAGGGTCCACATCAGCAGGAGATGGCGAAAACTCAAGTGTTTGGGCATCACTACAAACAAATTCCTCTGCTAGCTCCTGGGATTCTTCCGGCACATCTGAAAAAGGACCCGAAAAGAGCTCCTGGGAGGGGTCAAGGGTGGGATGACTCTGTTGGCCAGGTGTGGAGGAAGGAGGGTCAGAGTGAGACTGTGTGGATGACTGGCTGGTGGACAACTGTGTGGAAGCGCTATCGGCTATCCATTGCACCACCTGTTCAACCTGCTCAGGCCTCAACAGCGGTGTAACTCGCCCCCTGCTTAACTGTCCCATAAAGGCAGGGATTCTGGATGAGTGGGATCCTGGCTGACCCTCACCAGCACGCATTGTATCCCCACTGGCTTCAACAAGGCCACCAACAGCATTTCCGCGCCCCCGTCCTCGTCCACGTCCGATTCCGCTAGCCCCCCTCCGCATTTTATTTTTTTTTGGTTGCAAATACAATATTTGGGTATATAATTAGGTATGTGAAATAATTTAGCAAGAGAACGCACAGTACAGTGGCCAATTAAAAGGCCTAGATATTGTATATTTCAAGGTACACAGCCGTGTACTAACTGCTCAGACGGTGGGTATTTACACCAGGTATGTGAAATAATTTAGCAAGAGAACGCACAGTACAGTGGCCAATTAAAAGGCCTAGATATTGTATATTTCAAGGTACACAGCCGTGTACTAACTGTACAGACGGTGGGTATTTACACCAGGTATGTGAAATAATTTAGCAAGAGAACGCACAGTACAGTGGCCAATTAAAAGGCCTAGATATTGTATATTTCAAGGTACACAGCCGTGTACTAACTGTACAGACGGTGGGTATTTACACCAGGTATGTGAAATAATTTAGCAAGAGAACGCACAGTACAGTGGCCAATTAAAAGGCCTAGATATTGTATATTTCAAGGTACACAGCCGTGTACTAACTGCTCAGACGGTGGGTATTTACACCAGGTATGTGAAATAATTTAGCAAGAGAACGCACAGTATAGTGGCCAATTAAAAGGCCTAGATATTGTATATTTCAAGGTACACAGCCGTGTACTAACTGTACAGACGGTGGGTATTTACACCAGGTATGTGAAATAATTTAGCAAGAGAACGCACAGTACAGTGGCCAATTAAAAGGCCTAGATATTGTATATTTCAAGGTACACAGCCGTGTACTAACTGTACAGACGGTGGGTATTTACACCAGGTATGTGAAATAATTTAGCAAGAGAACGCACAGTACAGTGGCCAATTAAAAGGCCTAGATATTGTATATTTCAAGGTACACAGCCGTGTACTAACTGCTCAGACGGTGGGTATTTACACCAGGTATGTGAAATAATTTAGCAAGAGAACGCACAGTATAGTGGCCAATTAAAAGGCCTAGATATTGTATATTTCAAGGTACACAGCCGTGTACTAACTGTACAGACGGTGGGTATTTACACCAGGTATGTGAAATAATTTAGCAAGAGAACGCACAGTACAGTGGCCAATTAAAAGGCCTAGATATTGTATATTTCAAGGTACACAGCCGTGTACTAACTGCTCAGACGGTGGGTATTTACACCAGGTATGTGAAATAATTTAGCAAGAGAACGCACAGTACAGTGGCCAATTAAAAGGCCTAGATATTGTATATTTCAAGGTACACAGCCGTGTACTAACTGTACAGACGGTGGGTATTTACACCAGGTATGTGAAATAATTTAGCAAGAGAACGCACAGTACAGTGGCCAATTAAAAGGCCTAGATATTGTATATTTCAAGGTACACAGCCGTGTACTAACTGTACAGACGGTGGGTATTTACACCAGGTATGTGAAATAATTTAGCAAGAGAACGCACAGTACAGTGGCCAATTAAAAGGCCTAGATATTGTATATTTCAAGGTACACAGCCGTGTACTAACTGCTCAGACGGTGGGTATTTACACCAGGTATGTGAAATAATTTAGCAAGAGAACGCACAGTATAGTGGCCAATTAAAAGGCCTAGATATTGTATATTTCAAGGTACACAGCCGTGTACTAACTGTACAGACGGTGGGTATTTACACCAGGTATGTGAAATAATTTAGCAAGAGAACGCACAGTACAGTGGCCAATTAAAAGGCCTAGATATTGTATATTTCAAGGTACACAGCCGTGTACTAACTGTACAGACGGTGGGTATTTACACCAGGTATGTGAAATAATTTAGCAAGAGAACGCACAGTACAGTGGCCAATTAAAAGGCCTAGATATTGTATATTTCAAGGTACACAGCCGTGTACTAACTGTACAGACGGTGGGTATTTACACCAGGTATGTGAAATAATTTAGCAAGAGAACGCACAGTACAGTGGCCAATTAAAAGGCCTAGATATTGTATATTTCAAGGTACACAGCCGTGTACTAACTGCTCAGACGGTGGGTATTTACACCAGGTATGTGAAATAATTTAGCAAGAGAACGCACAGTACAGTGGCCAATTAAAAGGCCTAGATATTGTATATTTCAAGGTACACAGCCGTGTACTAACTGTACAGACGGTGGGTATTTACACCAGGTATGTGAAATAATTTAGCAAGAGAACGCACAGTACAGTGGCCAATTAAAAGGCCTAGATATTGTATATTTCAAGGTACACAGCCGTGTACTAACTGCTCAGACGGTGGGTATTTACACCAGGTATGTGAAATAATTTAGCAAGAGAACGCACAGTATAGTGGCCAATTAAAAGGCCTAGATATTGTATATTTCAAGGTACACAGCCGTGTACTAACTGCTCAGACGGTGGGTATTTACACCAGGTATGTGAAATAATTTAGCAAGAGAACGCACAGTATAGTGGCCAATTAAAAGGCCTAGATATTGTATATTTCAAGGTACACAGCCGTGTACTAACTGTACAGACGGTGGGTATTTACACCAGGTATGTGAAATAATTTAGCAAGAGAACGCACAGTACAGTGGCCAATTAAAAGGCCTAGATATTGTATATTTCAAGGTACACAGCCGTGTACTAACTGCTCAGACGGTGGGTATTTACACCAGGTATGTGAAATAATTTAGCAAGAGAACGCACAGTATAGTGGCCAATTAAAAGGCCTAGATATTGTATATTTCAAGGTACACAGCCGTGTACTAACTGTACAGACGGTGGGTATTTACACCAGGTATGTGAAATAATTTAGCAAGAGAACGCACAGTACAGTGGCCAATTAAAAGGCCTAGATATTGTATATTTCAAGGTACACAGCCGTGTACTAACTGTACAGACGGTGGGTATTTACACCAGGTATGTGAAATAATTTAGCAAGAGAACGCACAGTATAGTGGCCAATTAAAAGGCCTAGATATTGTATATTTCAAGGTACACAGCCGTGTACTAACTGCTCAGACGGTGGGTATTTACACCAGGTATGTGAAATAATTTAGCAAGAGAACGCACAGTATAGTGGCCAATTAAAAGGCCTAGATATTGTATATTTCAAGGTACACAGCCGTGTACTAACTGCTACAGACGGTGGGTATTTACACCAGGTATGTGAAATAATTTAGCAAGAGAACGCACAGTACAGTGGCCAATTAAAAGGCCTAGATATTGTATATTTCAAGGTACACAGCCGTGTACTAACTGTACAGACGGTGGGTATTTACACCAGGTATGTGAAATAATTTAGCAAGAGAACGCACAGTACAGTGGCCAATTAAAAGGCCTAGATATTGTATATTTCAAGGTACACAGCCGTGTACTAACTGCTCAGACGGTGGGTATTTACACCAGGTATGTGAAATAATTTAGCAAGAGAACGCACAGTACAGTGGCCAATTAAAAGGCCTAGATATTGTATATTTCAAGGTACACAGCCGTGTACTAACTGTACAGACGGTGGGTATTTACACCAGGTATGTGAAATAATTTAGCAAGAGAACGCACAGTACAGTGGCCAATTAAAAGGCCTAGATATTGTATATTTCAAGGTACACAGCCGTGTACTAACTGCTCAGACGGTGGGTATTTACACCAGGTATGTGAAATAATTTAGCAAGAGAACGCACAGTACAGTGGCCAATTAAAAGGCCTAGATATTGTATATTTCAAGGTACACAGCCGTGTACTAACTGCTCAGACGGTGGGTATTTACACCAGGTATGTGAAATAATTTAGCAAGAGAACGCACAGTATAGTGGCCAATTAAAAGGCCTAGATATTGTATATTTCAAGGTACACAGCCGTGTACTAACTGTACAGACGGTGGGTATTTACACCAGGTATGTGAAATAATTTAGCAAGAGAACGCACAGTACAGTGGCCAATTAAAAGGCCTAGATATTGTATATTTCAAGGTACACAGCCGTGTACTAACTGTACAGACGGTGGGTATTTACACCAGGTATGTGAAATAATTTAGCAAGAGAACGCACAGTACAGTGGCCAATTAAAAGGCCTAGATATTGTATATTTCAAGGTACACAGCCGTGTACTAACTGCTACAGACGGTGGGTATTTACACCAGGTATGTGAAATAATTTAGCAAGAGAACGCACAGTATAGTGGCCAATTAAAAGGCCTAGATATTGTATATTTCAAGGTACACAGCCGTGTACTAACTGTACAGACGGTGGGTATTTACACCAGGTATGTGAAATAATTTAGCAAGAGAACGCACAGTACAGTGGCCAATTAAAAGGCCTAGATATTGTATATTTCAAGGTACACAGCCGTGTACTAACTGCTCAGACGGTGGGTATTTACACCAGGTATGTGAAATAATTTAGCAAGAGAACGCACAGTATAGTGGCCAATTAAAAGGCCTAGATATTGTATATTTCAAGGTACACAGCCGTGTACTAACTGTACAGACGGTGGGTATTTACACCAGGTATGTGAAATAATTTAGCAAGAGAACGCACAGTACAGTGGCCAATTAAAAGGCCTAGATATTGTATATTTCAAGGTACACAGCCGTGTACTAACTGTACAGACGGTGGGTATTTACACCAGGTATGTGAAATAATTTAGCAAGAGAACGCACAGTACAGTGGCCAATTAAAAGGCCTAGATATTGTATATTTCAAGGTACACAGCCGTGTACTAACTGTACAGACGGTGGGTATTTACACCAGGTATGTGAAATAATTTAGCAAGAGAACGCACAGTACAGTGGCCAATTAAAAGGCCTAGATATTGTATATTTCAAGGTACACAGCCGTGTACTAACTGCTCAGACGGTGGGTATTTACACCAGGTTTGTGAAATAATTTAGCAAGAGAACGCACAGTATAGTGGCCAATTAAAAGGCCTAGATATTGTATATTTCAAGGTACACAGCCGTGTACTAACTGCTACAGACGGTGGGTATTTACACCAGGTATGTGAAATAATTTAGCAAGAGAACGCACAGTACAGTGGCCAATTAAAAGGCCTAGATATTGTATATTTCAAGGTACACAGCCGTGTACTAACTGTACAGACGGTGGGTATTTACACCAGGTATGTGAAATAATTTAGCAAGAGAACGCACAGTACAGTGGCCAATTAAAAGGCCTAGATATTGTATATTTCAAGGTACACAGCCGTGTACTAACTGTACAGACGGTGGGTATTTACACCAGGTATGTGAAATAATTTAGCAAGAGAACGCACAGTACAGTGGCCAATTAAAAGGCCTAGATATTGTATATTTCAAGGTACACAGCCGTGTACTAACTGCTCAGACGGTGGGTATTTACACCAGGTATGTGAAATAATTTAGCAAGAGAACGCACAGTATAGTGGCCAATTAAAAGGCCTAGATATTGTATATTTCAAGGTACACAGCCGTGTACTAACTGTACAGACGGTGGGTATTTACACCAGGTATGTGAAATAATTTAGCAAGAGAACGCACAGTATAGTGGCCAATTAAAAGGCCTAGATATTGTATATTTCAAGGTACACAGCCGTGTACTAACTGCTCAGACGGTGGGTATTTACACCAGGTATGTGAAATAATTTAGCAAGAGAACGCACAGTATAGTGGCCAATTAAAAGGCCTAGATATTGTATATTTCAAGGTACACAGCCGTGTACTAACTGCTCAGACGGTGGGTATTTACACCAGGTATGTGAAATAATTTAGCAAGAGAACGCACAGTACAGTGGCCAATTAAAAGGCCTAGATATTGTATATTTCAAGGTACACAGCCGTGTACTAACTGTACAGACGGTGGGTATTTACACCAGGTATGTGAAATAATTTAGCAAGAGAACGCACAGTACAGTGGCCAATTAAAAGGCCTAGATATTGTATATTTCAAGGTACACAGCCGTGTACTAACTGTACAGACGGTGGGTATTTACACCAGGTATGTGAAATAATTTAGCAAGAGAACGCACAGTACAGTGGCCAATTAAAAGGCCTAGATATTGTATATTTCAAGGTACACAGCCGTGTACTAACTGCTCAGACGGTGGGTATTTACACCAGGTATGTGAAATAATTTAGCAAGAGAACGCACAGTATAGTGGCCAATTAAAAGGCCTAGATATTGTATATTTCAAGGTACACAGCCGTGTACTAACTGTACAGACGGTGGGTATTTACACCAGGTATGTGAAATAATTTAGCAAGAGAACGCACAGTATAGTGGCCAATTAAAAGGCCTAGATATTGTATATTTCAAGGTACACAGCCGTGTACTAACTGTACAGACGGTGGGTATTTACACCAGGTATGTGAAATAATTTAGCAAGAGAACGCACAGTACAGTGGCCAATTAAAAGGCCTAGATATTGTATATTTCAAGGTACACAGCCGTGTACTAACTGTACAGACGGTGGGTATTTACACCAGGTATGTGAAATAATTTAGCAAGAGAACGCACAGTATAGTGGCCAATTAAAAGGCCTAGATATTGTATATTTCAAGGTACACAGCCGTGTACTAACTGCTCAGACGGTGGGTATTTACACCAGGTATGTGAAATAATTTAGCAAGAGAACGCACAGTATAGTGGCCAATTAAAAGGCCTAGATATTGTATATTTCAAGGTACACAGCCGTGTACTAACTGTACAGACGGTGGGTATTTACACCAGGTATGTGAAATAATTTAGCAAGAGAACGCACAGTACAGTGGCCAATTAAAAGGCCTAGATATTGTATATTTCAAGGTACACAGCCGTGTACTAACTGTACAGACGGTGGGTATTTACACCAGGTATGTGAAATAATTTAGCAAGAGAACGCACAGTACAGTGGCCAATTAAAAGGCCTAGATATTGTATATTTCAAGGTACACAGCCGTGTACTAACTGCTCAGACGGTGGGTATTTACACCAGGTATGTGAAATAATTTAGCAAGAGAACGCACAGTACAGTGGCCAATTAAAAGGCCTAGATATTGTATATTTCAAGGTACACAGCCGTGTACTAACTGCTCAGACGGTGGGTATTTACACCAGGTATGTGAAATAATTTAGCAAGAGAACGCACAGTATAGTGGCCAATTAAAAGGCCTAGATATTGTATATTTCAAGGTACACAGCCGTGTACTAACTGTACAGACGGTGGGTATTTACACCAGGTATGTGAAATAATTTAGCAAGAGAACGCACAGTACAGTGGCCAATTAAAAGGCCTAGATATTGTATATTTCAAGGTACACAGCCGTGTACTAACTGTACAGACGGTGGGTATTTACACCAGGTATGTGAAATAATTTAGCAAGAGAACGCACAGTACAGTGGCCAATTAAAAGGCCTAGATATTGTATATTTCAAGGTACACAGCCGTGTACTAACTGTACAGACGGTGGGTATTTACACCAGGTATGTGAAATAATTTAGCAAGAGAACGCACAGTATAGTGGCCAATTAAAAGGCCTAGATATTGTATATTTCAAGGTACACAGCCGTGTACTAACTGTACAGACGGTGGGTATTTACACCAGGTATGTGAAATAATTTAGCAAGAGAACGCACAGTACAGTGGCCAATTAAAAGGCCTAGATATTGTATATTTCAAGGTACACAGCCGTGTACTAACTGTACAGACGGTGGGTATTTACACCAGGTATGTGAAATAATTTAGCAAGAGAACGCACAGTACAGTGGCCAATTAAAAGGCCTAGATATTGTATATTTCAAGGTACACAGCCGTGTACTAACTGCTCAGACGGTGGGTATTTACACCAGGTATGTGAAATAATTTAGCAAGAGAACGCACAGTATAGTGGCCAATTAAAAGGCCTAGATATTGTATATTTCAAGGTACACAGCCGTGTACTAACTGTACAGACGGTGGGTATTTACACCAGGTATGTGAAATAATTTAGCAAGAGAACGCACAGTACAGTGGCCAATTAAAAGGCCTAGATATTGTATATTTCAAGGTACACAGCCGTGTACTAACTGCTACAGACGGTGGGTATTTACACCAGGTATGTGAAATAATTTAGCAAGAGAACGCACAGTACAGTGGCCAATTAAAAGGCCTAGATATTGTATATTTCAAGGTACACAGCCGTGTACTAACTGCTCAGACGGTGGGTATTTACACCAGGTATGTGAAATAATTTAGCAAGAGAACGCACAGTATAGTGGCCAATTAAAAGGCCTAGATATTGTATATTTCAAGGTACACAGCCGTGTACTAACTGCTCAGACGGTGGGTATTTACACCAGGTATGTGAAATAATTTAGCAAGAGAACGCACAGTACAGTGGCCAATTAAAAGGCCTAGATATTGTATATTTCAAGGTACACAGCCGTGTACTAACTGTACAGACGGTGGGTATTTACACCTGGTATACAAAAAGGGTATTGCAGGCACACAGAACCCAGAACACTAGAGCCAAATAAACTGTATTTAAAAAAAAAAAAAAATTCACAGCCGTATACTGCCAGATCAGATGGTGCATATACACACTAGTTATATAACAGGGTTTTTCAGCCAAAAAGAACGCAGAACAGTAGTGCCAAATATAGTTTGGTATGTAGCAGAGCACCTAATACACCACTAATGCCTCTCTCTGTCCCTACTCCAGCAGCTATCCCTGAATACGGCAGCCGTTCTCTGTAAAGTGTATCTTGTAGTAAAGCTATCACTGTACTGCACTATAGTAGCCCTGATAAGGGCTTTTAATCACGCTCCTGCCTGTCCAACTGCTAAAACCTGTCTGTCCCTTCTCCAGCCTCTGTCCCTGACTAAGTTCACGCAGCATATGCGTACGAGCAGGAAGAGCTGAGTTTTTAATATTCGAGGTCACATGGTTTTTCCAGCCAATCCATGTAGACGCTGTTTTCGCGCTGCCAGCGTGCTCAGCGTGCCTGTCATACCCCCCCTGCATGTTGATTGGTGGAAAAAGAGCGCCAGGGAAGGTGGGAGGGGAAACGAATTCTCAGTGCGCCATCGCCGTTATACTCGATTGAAATCGAGTATGCCGAATAGCGTAGTATTCGATCGAATACCGGCTCGATCGAACACTACTCGCTCATCTCTAATTACTGTTATCCAGCAGTTTTATATTACTGTTATCCAGCAATTCATGAATGTTTTTGGCGAGTGTTTACTTTTTCTTGTCATGGCTATAGTTTACTATTTGTTGTCAATGTACTATTATTAATGTCAGATGGAATTACACACAAACTGTACAATACGTACCTAAACAAAGAGACAGAAAAATGCACCATTGGTACTGAGTTGTAGGGAGTACATTAGGGCATCACACAAAGGGCCTATGGCTCTGTATTATGGAGGTTAGAGATGAGCGAATCATTCAAAAAATTATTCGCCAAACATTCGCCGAACTTTTCCTGAAATTTGTATATTCAACAAATATATTTGTTGTATTTGCGTACAAAATATACGTTATTATGTGCTATTAGCGAACATCCGCTCATTAATAACGAACGTTCATATACAAAATGTACGCAACTTCTTAGAAGACGTACGCATAAGCGTACAAATAGCTTACGAATCTCAGCGTACTATTGTCTAAGCGATTACGTAATACGCAGGCACATATGAGGAGAGGCCGCGGCGTGCACTCCTCAGAGGCCGAGCGAATATTTGAGACATATATACGGTAAAGTGCAAATACATTATTATAGGTATAATATAAAAATTTTAAATATCACCTACCTAGTATGCTCACTGACATGTTTAAGTCTCTTTTCTTCTGACGCTTGTCATAGAACTGGAGCAGAGTCCCAAACTCAGTCGCAATTTGTAATCCACATAGGTAAAATTGTAATCCAAATGGGTAAAAAAAAAGCAGCAAAGGTTCCTTAAAAAACCCTCTTTCAAGGAGCTCCCCAAGTAACCTGAAAAGGTGAAAAAACCACCTTATAATCCGGCGGTTATAGAGGACAGCCTTCCTGAGGATTTCTTAGAGGGCAGTCAGAGTTTGGACTGCCCGGAATTGTCAGTTGGTGGGGAACAGCCTAATTTGCATTCCCAAAAATGTGTTGTGGAGGAGTCTGATGATGAATCTGATGTGTTAGACCGGAGGACCTGGGAAGCGGATCGGGCTGGTGAGGAGGATTTGAGCTCAGAGGAGGAGGGTGGTACTAATAGTGGCAGCAACAGAGGGCAGAGGCGAGTTAGGCCCAGGGCTAGTGCTTCCCTGGGAACTAGCGAGACCCCAAATATAGTGGGACCGGCACCAGGGTGTAAGCGTGCAAGGGCTACAACTACAAGCTTGGCCAGCTGTGGAGGGCGCACGTCGGGTGTCTGGAAGTATTTTACCTCTCTGCCGGGGGATAGCAGTATGGCCACGTGTAATTTGTGTAAACAGAAATTGAGTCGTGGGAAAGCCACAAATGTTGGGACCACTGCTCTGTGGAACCATTTGAAGCGGCGCCATGCCGGCAATTTAGAGCAGCCCATTAATACTAAAGAGCTGGTTACTTCTCCCGGGGTCCCTTCTGTCAGGCAGGCCGCATCCAGGGCAATAGCTGAGCCCGCATCCCGGTGTGTAACTAGTACATCCACCTCATCGTCGGCCAGTGCGTGCATTTCTCCACCTCCTCTCATTTGACAGCCGTCCATTGCCGAGTGCGTGGCCAGGAAGCAGTTTTACGCCACAAGTAAACTGCGCAAACTGAATGGTCACCTGACAAAGTTGTTGGCTGTGCAGTCTTTGCTGTACCAGCTGGTTGACCACCCAGCTTTTAGGGAGCCAATGGCTTGCGCTCAGCCATGCTGTAAGGTCCCTAGCAGGCATTACTTATCCAACAAATCTATCCCCGCCCTTTACTCCCACGTGGCTGACAATATTGGACGCTCCCTGCAGCTATCTCTCTGCAGCACTGTGCACGTCACGGTGGACACCTGGAGCAGTGCTTATGGCCAGGGGCAATACATGTCCTTTACTGCCCACTGGCTGAATGTATTTAGTGGCAACGAGGCAGGAGCCCCCCAGAAACCCGGTCAATTGCTGTTGGCACCTCCACGTGCTTTCCAGCCAGGATTGCAGCAGACCACCCAACAACTATCCACTTCCACCTCCACGGGCAGTCCGCCTGCTGGAGCGTCAGGGCAGCGAGTTGCTCCTTCTGTTACGGTTGCCACACTATATTAAAAAATAATATAATATAGTGCGGCGAGGACCCGCTGGACACCTGATAATACCGCTCAGGTGCAGCTGTGTTGGATCCGCTCGTTGCCACTAGCAACGGACTCTCTCTGTTAACACCACAGAGAATAGTCAACACAAAACCTGATCAATGTGAACAGGGACGTACACACTGGGTGCTAAATTATAAGTAGAGTTGTGACCCTGGCCAGAGGCCCAGAGTACGAGCCACAACCACAACAGCCACACAGACTCCTGCTGCCTAAATAAAAAGGCTCACTTAAGGACAAGAGACAGGCGGAAGAATAGAGGGGCCGGCTCCCCATGCGCCAATGTCTAAGAGTCGACAAGAGGCATTACCGGGACAGATAGTAGGGAAGAGGAATAGCATCCACTTGATGCTAGCAGACACACAGGCCAGCTCCCAGCTCTCTCAATACAATTGCTTTGGTGCTAGGCAGCGGGCGTGTCAAACTCACAACCTTATATAGGGAGGGTTGTAGCCTGATTGGACAAGACCCGCAGCCCAGTACTCCCACGGATAGGACACTGCATCTGTCACTCAACTGAGTCTAGGAGCCAGCCACACCCCAAGATCTCAGCATAGAGACAATACAGACTATAGCAGTAAAACCGCAACGGTCAATGTGATCGCGCTAGACGGCGGGGCTGTGCTGTCACGCGGCGCGTCATCCTAACACCTTCATATCACATGTGCCAGGTGAAACGCTGCCATGCACTGTTAGACTTAGTTTTTCTTGGCAGTAGCAGCCACACAGGCCAGTGCTTGCTGCATTACATGAAGCAGCAAATAACGCGCTGGCTGACTCCAAGGCAGCTGGAAGTGGGCAAGGTAGTGAGTGACAATGGGACAAATATAGTGGTAGCGCTGAACCTGGGTCAATTCTCGTATGCTCCCTGTATGGCACATGTCCTAAATCTAGTGGTGCAAAGATTTCTAAAAACATTCACTGGCCTGCGCACAGTGCTGGCAAAGTCGCTGAAGATTTGCACTCATTTCAGCCATTCATATGTATCTCGCCATGCTCTGGTGGAACTGCAGCTTCAAAACGGTCTTCCACCACACCGCTTAATAGGTGACGTGGCGACCGGGTGGAATTACACTCTTCATATGTTGCAGCGACTCCTAGAGCAGCGTAGAGCAGTGGACGATTTTGTCCAGCAGCAACCAGAATCTTCCAGCATAGGGAGCAGGTGCGGCTTTGATTTCCAGCAGTGAAGGCTGGTCCGAGATGCCTGTACTGTTCTAAGGGCCTTAGAAGAAGCCACCAAATTGGTCAGCCGGGACAGCTGCGGTGTGAACGACATAATTTCAATAATATTTGTGCTGGAAAAGACACTCACGCTCATGCAGCAGGGGGCAATGTTGGAAGGAAATCCTGGCCATTTGTCTACCCGCCATGCTGTCACTGTAGGGGAGCCCCAACGCCAAAGTTTCCTTGTGGAGCAGGCGGAGGATGAGGATGAAGATTTTTAGTTAGAGGAGGGGGAAGAAGAGGAGGATTTTAATGAGGGTGATGATGACCAGGAGGAGGAGACACAGCTGGAGGATGAGGATGATGTGACTTTCAGGGACACAGCAGTTTCTCAGAGAGAGGCTGAGATGGAAAGAAGTGGCCTCTCAGGCACGCTGGGCAGGATGGCGAGCTGTATGCTCACATGCTTACGCACTGACAGGCGTATCCTAAACATAAGGCAGACTCAGTGGCGTAACTACAACTGACTGGGCCCCACAGCAAATTTTTGAACGGGCCCCCAACTCACGTGCAACCCCCATTCCTGTGGCTAATCAAGACTGAACAAGCTGCTCCACCTGTTTCCTACAGTGTCCCTGTATATAATGTCATTGTGTAATACTGTTGAGGAGCCCCTGCAGGGGCGGACTGGGAACTTAAAGTGGCCCTGGAAAAAATACTAACAGCGGCCCCATTTTATAGTCGGGTCTAAATTGATGGAAGGCAGAGCCAGCAATACCACATTGTGGCACATTATACCACCCAACAGAGCCAAATACCACAGTCCATCACAAAATACATCCCTAAAAACTTCCACTGGCTGGCCCTGGGGAGGGCTCAAGCAGCCCCCTGGGTATCTGCCCACCGGGAAATTTCCCTGTAAGGTCTATGGCCAATCCACCCCTGGGCCCCTGACAATAAAATCTTTTAGTCTTCCTCTTTAGGGGGGGGCCACTTGTGGGTCTGGGCCCCAAAGCAGTCGCTTCCCCTGCTTCCCCTATAGCTACGCCCCTGGGCAGACTGAATACTGGCTGGCGATGCTTCTGGACCTGCGGTATCAATCCAACATGGGGGATTGTTTTCCTCCCCAGGAAAGGGAAGAGAAATTAGTATCATTGCGGGAGAAGCTATGTAGTAACCTGGCCACAGCTTTTGGCCAGCTTCAGCCTGCTGCCAGCATGTCTGAGAAGGAGGTCCGGCTGAGTAATCCACCTTCTGCCACAACCAGCAGCAGCCAGTAAAGCCTAATTAGTATTATGCAGGAATTTTTCTCTGCAGGCTCCCAACAGCTTCAGCCAAGTGAGCAGGCCCAGATCACCCGCCTTAATGAGCAGGTTACATGTTGTATTTTCGCTCCAGCTTCCTCTCAGCAGGGGTTAACGTGCTGCGGCCGGATTCGCGGCCCACCCCCATTACAGTGAATTTGGGCCGGAGCGCGGTTCCGGCCCCACAAATGTACCTGCGGCAGCATGGATCCGGAGGGACCCTTCACCCGCTGGATCCGGGCTGCCGCTAGTGTAGAAGTAGCCTTACATTCAACTCTAATGAACAGTTGTAGCTACATGGGAATAGTTTGGGGCTGGAGGATCCCGTTCCTAACCACTAGTGCTCTTACTGCAGCTGCACTCCCACGTAGCTTGGATGAAAAATAAATTAAATATGTTTTCCACTTACTAGAGGCTGCAGGTACTTCAGGGGCCATCCTGCCTCGACGGTGGTGACGCCGTCGTTGACGGTGCTCTGCAACATAAAAATGTACATAATTGTTAGATGATGACTTTTTTTAATACTAACACATACTACTATTAAGATATTATGGGTGTGAGAGGGCGGCCATATCATATTTTTTTCTTCTAAAAAGGTATTTATGGCAATAGATAACTTTATCGTCACAATAACTTTCTTTATATCGTTAACACGGTGATGTAGGAATACTTTGGATATTGCCCACTGACAGTAGCTGCAGCATGGGCACATCTTTAAGTCTGTGTGTAGGAGGAGAAAGCGCTAACTATGAAGGGGCATATAAGGGTACTTTCTTTCGAACTAGTGCATTTGCCTGACACAAACGGGAGAACGGCCAGCACCATTAACAATAATGACTAGAATATCTTCACTTAAGTTGTTTGGGTTGATAGTTAGAGAGGTGTTGCCTAGCATGAAACAAAATTACTGCAGCGCACTACGCACAACCATGTTTTCCTTCTATACTTTTTTCATTATTCGCAGTGACTGCTGGTATATATACAATACAGTACACTAATTTTTTTACATGTTTTTACTTATCAAATATTTTGTTACTCAACCCTGCCATATCTCTGCGCGGATCTCATTAAGCCCCTCTGGCCAAATGAATTTCAGATCGGACCATTTCCGCTGGATCTGGCCCGGGGTCCGCACGGTGTGGAAACGATGGCGCAGAGGATGTTTCAGAAAGAGGTTGTTTCACTAGAATATTAGAAAAGAGGTTGTTTCACTAGAATAAGCATTGGATCACTTGCTGGATCGCCTCTTTCTTATGCTGGTTTGGATGGCGGTGTGTGCCATCATAATCCTCTCTGTCCATCAGCCGGATCAGGAATTTCAGCTCTTCAGAGCTAAATGATGAGGATCGCCTGGATGCCATTTTCGAATATTCGCTCTGCCTCTGAGGAGTGCACGCCGCGGCCTCTCGTCGTGCGTGCCTGCATATTACATAATCGCGTAGACAATAGTACGCTGAGTATTCGTACGCTATTTGTGTACGTCTTCTAAAAAGTTGCGTACATTTTTTAAATGAACGTTCGTTATTAATGCGCGAATGTTCGCTAACAGCACATAATAACATATATTTTGTACGCAAATACAACAAATCTATTCGTCGAATATACGAATCTTAGGAAAAGTTCGGCTAATGTTCGGCGAATCATTTTTTGAATGATTCGCTCATCTCTAATTCTAGACTGGATTCACACACAACGTGCTGCAACATTTTTACTGTGTTTTCTTTGCCATTCAGAATGCTGGAAAACCGGAGTGTGTGAAGTGACACAACCCAAGTGTGTTAGTCCTTAATGACGGGAAGATGACTAGTCATTTTGCAAATAAAATGATTACATTTTCTTTTTTTTAGATTTTCTTTTTTTTAGCAAATTCAAATTTAGGGCATTAAAATGTGTTCTTGCAAGAGGGTTGAAAAGATCTGCACCCCATCCTGCAAAGAATCCTTTTAGTTGATGTGTTTTATGAGTTAATGTTAACACTGTTGCATTGGCAATGCCACCAAAGTTGAGCTGATAACCTGTTATGTTAGTAAACTCTGCAGGATGTCACAGCTTTACAATGTTATGTTTATTGCATGACATTATAACTCTCAGCACATAAATCTGCCATGTAAATAGCAGAATGCATTAGATGACATGGGATATGCCATGTTGCGTGATTTTAAGCTACTGTGAGATGACAGCAAAGAAAGGATAAAATGGGAGTGAAACACCCTGTATTTTTTCCCTTTTTTCAATATCTTCTTCTTTTATTTTTTAATCTTTATTTATTTCCAGTGCCATATACAGGTAACATGTAAAATCAACATATTTACAAATTTATTATCCCATCCTACCCACAATTTAATACAGGACAACACTGGGGGAAAACATTTACTGGGGTATGGAGAGGGGAAGGGGCGAGGGAAAGAAAAGACAAAAAAAATTGCAATCAATTCAATTGCCTTAAGAAAATTGTCCGAGGGCAATTTGAATTCTCTTCAGAATTCTTCCAATTTTTCTCAACATTAAAGGGGAATAAGGACGATGAACTATATTCAATTGAAGTCATCTATAATTAGTGTTCCTTGATACTCAAAACACCCTGTATACTGTGGCTATGGCAGAGTTGTATATTGTAGTATACTGGCATTACTTGCACTCATCTCCCATACCCAGGATAGGAGGTTAACTTCATACTAGAGGGTTGTATATCACATTTTATATATATATATACATATATATATATATATATATATATATATATATATATATAATATATATATGTTTGTGCATTGCAGACAGTGAAGGATTAAATTGCCAGATAACAAGGGGTTGGACGTCACGCCACCGGTGTTCTTATATTACTGTACACTCCTCCAGAGTTTATAAATGGAGAGCTACCAATAGGATCTCATAGGCAGAATCTGAGAGTTAGAGAAGAGTACAAACACAGACAGCTGGCAGAGAGAGTTGGGATACTCTGCTGCAAAACTCCTGTGCTTAGACACCTAGCAAGTGGACGTGAGTAGCACTAGCCAAAAGGGTACACCACCACGTGGTCTAGATAGTGTCGCAAAGCAATCGAGCATCACAGGGGTGATTATTAGGATGCAGATACTGTGCCCTGGAAGTGCCTGTTCACCCTTTGTGGTGGTGTGCCAAAAGAAGAGAGTATCATGGCATATATGACAACTAAAGCCATCTTCCTTGCTACCAGCACGGGGAAACCCCATCAAAAAACAATTATGCTAAATGAGATTAGATGCAACATACACACCCGTCAAAAGAGAGTAAGCTGGTACCCCTATTTTTTGTGACCAAAACCATTTTTTTGTGTCCTCTATTATAGACTGTTGTAACCATACGCTTGTTGCCCTTGTGAAATTGTTGCCCTACATGATTCAATGTTCATCTGTGTCTGCCTGTTCCTTACATAAGGTATCTGGCTTGAGAAGAACGAATTTCCAAAAATTTGTTTTGGTCCGATTTGGCCAAAATAAATAAATAAATACATAAATAAATAAATGATTTAGATATGCAGATATTTTCGTAAAATATACAACACCGTGGTTTGTGACATTAGTAGTTCCTGGTCGACTTTCTAGGACTCTGTTCATACACATGTAGTACCCCAGGCCTGAGGTTAGTACAAATTGTTTATTGTTGAACATAATGTATTTTATTGTTTGTTTCTGTTTTCTGTTTCCATAGGTCCAAGCAAGGAATGGATGGCTAAGGTTGGCAGGAACAGGGTTAACAGTCCGTTCCTCCCCTCTTGGTAGGAGTGGGCTGGTCCTGGTCCCTACCAAGAGGGAGAGTTCTTGTGTACTGTAGCTAAAGAGGAGAGAGGAAGCAAGTTTCAATGCTCCTGCTCCTGTTACAGAGTCCACAGAGATAGCTACTTCAATCTGTCCTCAAGTGCTACTGTATGTATTTCAAGTTCTACTTTGCACTTAGTAAAAAAGACTTTTTTACATTTCACTATGGCCTCCTTCTTCAGTACCATAATTGCACTTCACCAATCCCCAGGGAGCAATGGCCTGAGGGAGTACACTGAGACACAGCAGCTGATCAGGGACACTACCACTCCCATCCTGTACACCAGCTCCTCAGGGAGTCGCTGCATGCAGCTGAAATCCATTCACTGTCTCTTCCAAAGTCTCAGACTTTTCCCATGACATAAACAACTAGTGGTTTTAAATTGCTACATCTAATGCAAAATGCAGTATCTGAGAGCACATTTACCAAAATTTTTCTGAAAATTTCCCTGTACTATCACAACAGACTCTGTTCTTGCAAATTTCAACAAGCAAAAAGCTGTTCCTTTTCTGAGATGTCACCATCTGAAACCAGCTCCTTTGTGTATAGGTTTTAACTCTCTCTCTCCTATAGCAGGTGGCCATATGTAGCATAGCTGAATGTGCTACTATAGAAGGGTGTCATGTAGTAGAGCTGAAAGTGCCATATACAGCAAGGTGTCATATGTAGCAGAACTGAATGTGTTATTCATAGAAGAGCTGAATATGTCTTATATAGTCACATGTAGCACAGATGAATGTGTTATCTATAGAAGGCTGTCATATGTACCGGGCCTGAATTTCTCAAACATAGTAGAGCTGAATGTGTTATCCATGGGTTATATAAACCCAGGGTTATATAAACAGAGGAAACACTTTCTATAGTGCTACCTTTTTAGATGTATGCAGTAGAAGGTTGGTTGTGGATACATTCACCAAGCAGAGTTGTGCAGAGGCTCATCCAGAAGTGCTGTGGATAAAGTATGTAGAGAAGATTCACCAAGGACACCAGGGTGCTATCCACATATCACTTCATATAAAAAGGTTTTATTTAAAACAAATAAAATGACAGACTTGTATGACGCGTTTCTGAGGTGATCAGCCTCTTTATTCAGATACTATAGTCAAATGGGCATCTGGGATTTAAATAGCAGCAAGCATCATTTCAAACATATGGATATAATCCACCAAAATATGATGAAACAAACACATTATAATTATGATTTTTTTCTATGACTTCATTCAGACCATCTGGAACTAGAACCTAAAGTGAAAAATCCAATGAGGGTCATTTACAAAGACACACTTTTTATGCGGGTCTTTGTTTCCCCTCTTCGCTGCCGGAGAAAGCGCCTAATTCCTGACGAGGCTCATACCTTGTCTTTAATTAGGTTCACTGCCGGCAGTCCATGCACCTGGAATAAACACTACTCCAGCTCCTGATTAGAGTCGTTTTTACTCCTCTTTTAGGGCTATTTACCAAACATTGGTAAATGACCCCCAATAATTCTCCCTGTTAATTAGTCTATTTTTATGGTTTCCACTGATGTGTTCTAACATATGTAATTTAACCAAAGAGGGCTCTGTATTATGGAAAACAAACTGGTGCCTGGACACACTATGAGTTGGTCTCCTATTCTGTATATTGCTTCTATGGGTGTTCAGTCTTTTGCATATAGTTTTTATCTCCCAATATATTGAAAATTACAGGAACATTTCAGCAAATATATTACATACACAGAGGAACAATTGAGATATTGCCTGTTAATTTTTCACCAGTAACTGTAGAAGTGACGATTTACATTGTGAGATCTCACACCTGAAATTACCAAACTGACATTGAGGATTACATTCAAGGTGGGTGCTAGAATATATTTAAGCGTCGTAGCTCGACGAACTTTGATCCCAGGACGATTTGGCAATAGTTCTTTTTGTTGTAGATATTTATGGGCATTCTTATAGTCCCTGATGAAGTTATAGCAATATCGAGATGAAGACCTATAGATGAGAGAATTATCTTTAAGGAGTGTTTTGTTGTTATATGTAGCAGAGCTCAATGTGTGATCTAATGAAAGTTGTTATGAAGCAGCTGAATATGTTGTATATAGAATGGTGTCATATGTAGCAGAACTAAATATGTTATCTATAGAACGATGTAACCTAGCTGAATTTGTCAAATATAGCAAAGCTGAATGTGCCATATATAGCAGGGTGTCATATGTAGCAGAACTGAGTGTGTTATCTATAAAAGTATGTCATGTGTAGCAGGGCTAAAGGTTCATCACGTGCAGCAAAGTTGAATATGCCAGGTTTAGCAAATTCACGTCTACAGACACATTCAGCTATGGGTTAGGGAATTTAGTAGGGGTTTACAGATTCTTCATGACTTATAAGGTAAGAATTTCAGATAAGCATGCCCAGGCTGTTATTATAGGCTATTAGAGGACATTATAAGAAAAGTGCATAAGGAAATAACTACAACTCAAAGTATTTCCCTGGCTACCAGATCTCAAACATATAGAAGAGAACAGTAAATTCATTGCCTCTCCTTCTCCTTACACAACACCTGAGCCCCACCCCCTCATTGTACCTGATGACATCACACAGGTCCTTCAGCTATACCTTCTCCTTTCACCGCTGAGCCGCATCCCTTGGTGCATTGGTTACATGAGCATGATATCACACAGGTCCTTCTACACCACACCACTTTTCCTCTTCACAAAAGGAATATTTCTACCCAAACAAAAATAAAGAAATTATGATTTGGGTTGAATTTCTCATGTGTTCATCATTTTGATATATCATACAGTCCATGATATTAATATGTTACATTCATTTTAACTTTGATGTTTTCCAGTATAATTTAGGAATCCATAGGAGCTTCTGGTGTGAGGAAAAACAATACCCATAGAGATATCAGCTGTGGCATGCAGAGGGTACCTGGCATCCACATGGGTTCAATAGATGTAGTGTCATCTCACTACCGTTATACTATACGTATGTTGCACTACGGCGGACAAAACTAGTCTCATCACTCTTGTTATAATGCTGTGGATTTGAAGCTCATACATTTATAGCATACAGTTGTTAAAAGGTAAAGGTTTTATAGCATAAAGACATCATTCAGTTTAGAGATGAGCGAATCTATTCGCATAATCGTTGATTAGTATCGAATCTTCTAAATTTTCAGCTGTGAAGCGAATCCGAATATTTGGAGATTCGCTCCGTTAAGATTCGAAAATGTTCCTAAGGCTTTCTACACATTCGCTACGTACTTGTCCGATTAATTGTACGCTAATGCTACGTATAAGTTACTCTATAAGCTGTTGCGTACAAATTCAATTACTTAGCAAACTTTTACTGTTAGTTCGTTATTCGCGCGCAAAAGCTCGGGAAGAAAGCGGTCACCTGACCTAGTGGGCAGGGCTTGCTCTGATTGGTTCAGGCTCGGGAAGCCAGTGACGCATCACTTCTGCTGCGACTGCTGAGATGAGCAGAAGCACTGTGTGTGAAGTTCCTAAAGACTGAGACCTGTGTTGTTGAAATTGGGGTGTAATTGTTAAGGGAATCCATATTACACATCAGGGATACTGCAAGGAAAGTGCAGGGCAAGTGCAGGGCCAGTGCAGGGCTAGTAATTAATCAGGCAGGGAGAGAGAGACAGGGAGAGAGATAGGGAGAGAGACAGGGAGAGAGACAAAAACCTGTCTGGCATGGAAAAGCAAAAGGGTTCCACTTCCAGGCAGAACTTGAGCTCCAACAAAAAGGAGAAGGTGGCACAGGGCAGCAGTGCCAAAGGACCTGTAGCCGGAGCTTCAACTTGTAGTATTCGCAATACTTAATCCACCAAGGCGCAAAATTGTAGTGTAGGAGAAAGTAGATGAGGTAGTGGAGTGGATGGCACACTCATCTCAATCACAGCCGGATGATCTGCTGTCATCGGCTGATACAGTATCATGTAGCCAGGGATTCAGACTCAGATCGTTCCTCCTGCTCCACCATTCCTCTCCAGCAAAGCCCGTCATTTTCATGCACAATTTGTACGCTCATGCGTACGTGTTCAAAGAAGTTGCGTACCTTTTAAAACTGAACGTTCGTTATTAGTGCGCGAATGTTTGCAAAACGCCACATAATAACATATGATTTGTACACAGATTATTTGAATAGATTCGTCGAATATATGAATCTTATGAAAAGTTTGACGAATGTTCAGCGAATAACATATTGAATGATTCGCTCATCTCTAATCCAGATAAAACGTATTGACATTTGGAATTCTCCGAATATAATGTTCTGGAAAGCTATTGCTTGGCAGATAAAGCACCATATGACCATAATAGTTCTATACACATGAAGTTTTACAGACAGAACTATCCCTTTATATATCATAATCATATTTACAAATTTGTTATGAGGAATTATATCTGTCTCTAGATTCACCTTTTGGATAGTCACCTATAAGGCTATGTATGAGAGTCTCTACAAGGAGAAACAATGCCCCCAGACCCAAATCAAATGCCTCTCACTTTTCTACACCAGTAACACACTCTGTACCAACGAGGGGCAAAAATCCCAAAACAGCTGTCTGCAGATTGATGTCTTTTTCACATAGGGGGCTTACACACACAATGGCTGCTAATATACTGCTAAGATAAATTAAAAACAGGGAAATTATTATGCAATTAATATTTCATCCATTATTAAATAGTAGATTGCACTTTGTTTTTTTCTCTCACTGTGCAATAACATCTCTTCATATTAAATGACATCTGTCAGCAGATTTATACCTATAAAACTAGCTGACCTGTTACATGTGCACTTGGCAGCTGAAGGCACCTGTGTGGGTCCCATGTTCATATGTGCCCACATTGCTGAGAAAAGTGATGCTTTGATATATGCAAATATGCCCCTAGGAGCAATGGGGGTGTTGCCATTACACCTAGAGGCTCAGCTTTCAGGCTTCCATTGGTTTCTTGTGCATGAGAAGTGGCAAATGGTAGAAACAGGTAGATGGGGGTCATTCACAAGTGATGAATTGTGCGCTATATTATACAAACTTGACAGCAATTATGATAGCTGCTTTATTCACTTTGCTATATAGCCAAAAACATTTCAGAGCAAACATGCTCCTTTCTCAGTGGCATAAACTATGAAATATACAGAGGGTGTCACTAATGGGCCTAAGGCTAGGCCTCTGCCTTTTATACAGCAGCCTAAGCACCACATGTATCTGCCATGTAGTAGAAAGCGGGGTGAGAGCCAGACTCCTGCTTTAATGGCCTGGACTGGACCAGTTAACCCCTTAGATGCTGTGGTCAATAGTGACTGTGACATCTAAGGGGTTTAAATGAAAGTGTTTCCCTCTGTCTCCCATCTGCACTCCATGAATGAGTGCGGTGCCAATGTCGTTGAATGGAATCCTGGGACTTAATGAAGGCCTCACCATGCCTGCAGTGTATACACATCAGGCTGCGCCTCTCTGGAGCCTGTCAGTATTGCATTGTGTATTTTAGAAGCGATCAAAGCATTGCCTGTTAAAGTTCCCTTGTGGGTCTAGAAAATGGTTAAAAAAGTTAAACACAGTAGTATTAAATAAAAAATAATCTCCGATTTAAATAATATACCAAAAAAGCTTTTCAATGGAAAAATTGGAAACATAAAATTACCTTCATATATTTGGTAATGCCACATCCCTAATGACCCACTAGACAATTATCTTGTAATTTGTTTGAAACGCTGAAAACCAAAACAGAAAAAATACCAGGATTGCTCTTTTATGCACATTTGCCACAAAAATGGAATAAAAAAACAATCAAAAAGTGTTACGTACCCCAAAATGATACTGATGAAAACTACAAGTCCTATAAATATCAGGCCCTTAAACAGCTCTGTACAATGAAAATTAAAATAGTTATAGGTTTTGGGATGCTGGAATTCAAAAGCATTTAAAAAAAATGGTTTTATTGCGCAAAAGTAGTAAAACGAAAAATTGGACTGACAGAGAAAATAAAGTTATAATTAGAGATGAGCAAAGTTTTGAAAAATTCGATTCAGCAGCTTCGCCAAAGTCCGACAAGAAATTTGATTGGTTGCAAATTAATTAGTCATAAATCGCTGTAACAGTGATCTGTAATACTGACGCACAGTAACTCTACAGCTAACAGAACGGATTTACTATTAATATTGGTGCACTGCACACTTATGTACACGGCGATAAATTAGATCTGCCTGTAATGCTGATGACACAGTAACTCTACAGCTAAGAGGATGGATTAACTATGACTCATGGCAATAAATTGAAGCAGAGTCTGTAGTTCAGCAGTCTCTTACGCTCTCCCTTTACTCTTGCTACACTCTTTCTGCACTGTCTCTGCAGTCTCCCTGCACTCTTCCTCTCCAGTATGGCCCTAGTGCAGGAATGTCTTTTCACATCTCTTCCTATGCTCAGCTCACAGGAAAATGGTGGCAACCACGCAGGATCAGGGTTTTATAAGGCTCTGCCTAGCTGTTACATCAGAGGGGGATGGTTATCTGTGGATTGGCTAACTACAGAGTATTATGGTTGATCTCACATTCCAGGGATTGTCTCCTCTACACTTATTTTCACTTTCTAACACGTGCAGCCACCATTTTAGAACTGATTCAATACCATGAAGCTCAAAGAAATTCAGATTTGTTTAGAATCGTAGAAAAGTATTTCTAAACTTCGGACCAAATTCCACTTCGGAATGCTTCACTCAACACAAGTTAGGATGCTATTTATCCAAAAAAATGAACATTGCAAAATGTATAACTTAAAAATGTATAAGCCCCTGTAAGGCTAAAAACTTATAGTTGTTGGAACGTGAAGATTATAGTTGAGTGAACCTGCTTTTTGTCAGGTTCGAGTTTGTGTTCAGGGTTTAAGTGAATAACATAATGAATTCCGTTCTCCCGAAATCCAGAATTTGAGGAATTCTGTTTTGCATGGTGTCATAATACAAGTGTATGGCCAGCCGAACGGAACCTTCAGAAATGACCATACACTTGTATTATACTGCATGCCTCCATTGAATTATGTGATGGATTCTGTGAGAACAGAATCCATTACGTAATTCACTTAAATTCTGAACCCGATCTCGAACCTGCCAAAAGGAAGGTTTGCTCAACTGTAATGATTAAAAAAATGAAAAAAAAAAAAAAAGATTAGTCACTATTAGTATTTAGCGAACTGAATTGACTTCAATCCGAATTTTAGGAAACTTCAATTCGCCACAAATCTGAATTTGCAGCAAAAGAAAGTTGTTGTCCCTTCTCTTTGTCCACAGCTCCTGATGCTCCTCCTACTCCTTGTCATGTGTTCCACTAAAGAGTCATTGGTACACTTGCAGGGACACACAGTTTGTTTGTTTTTGCTCTACTGTTGAATGTTATATGCTTTTTTTTTGTTTAGCTAGGGATGTTGTTGGCCTGCACGATGATGCGCGCATCCATATATGTGACTTCCCTGTCATTCAGATGCACAGTACCTATTTCGCTGCCAGAAAGGACTAGCTATGCATGTTACTGCACTGCACCATGATGTACACCAGGATACATTCTCCCTAAAGTTTAACTGCAGGCCGTTATAGACCTGATTTAACACGTTTAGTGATAAATTAATTTTGGATCGAAGCAAATTTTTGGGAAATTTGGCAAAGTGACTGAATCGAATTTGTGAATACTTTGCTCATCTTAGTCACTGTGGCTCAAAACAGGACAGTTACTAAGGGGTTAAAAGACTAAACATTGAGGGGTAGCCATTGAATAGGGTAGCCATTGAATAGGTGACACTAGAGAGCAAGCTTTTGATATGGAGATTTAATCACATTTTAAAAGACGTTGTCATGGGTATAACCCAGTATTAATCAAGTGACTTACAAGTGACATTGACACGGATTTCAGTTGTTCACTTTCCTTTTATTCTCCATTTGGTTCAGATCATTATGCTCAATCCTCTTTGGTCATCTGCCCAAAATGGGTTATGTCACTTTCTATCTATCTATCTATCTATCTATCTATCTATCTATCTATCTATCTATCTATCTATCTCTTCCTATCTATCTATTCACTATCTATCTATCTATCTATCTATCTATCTATCTATCTATCTATCTATCTATCTATCTTTCTATCTTCTTAGGCAGTTGTGAAAAAAAGCTGCAAAGTTACATTGCTTTAAAAATGGGGGAGGGGGTTATCTTTTGATATGTTTAACACTTTAATCATTGTTATCATTGGGATCAGTATTGACCACAGTTGTGAACTTTTTGAACTTTTCTTTGCGACTCATGTGTGACTTTTTTGTCTTGATTACTTCATTTCACTCTGTACACCTTCACAGCTAAAGTCCTTCTAGCTGTCAACAACTTGATTGTACGAGGGCATTTTCTCAAATACATTTGTAGAGATTTCTATCTCATGAAAGTTTTTTTTTTCCTTTATAGCATTTGAATTTGCACAGTAGCAACACGAGTTAAGGTTTTCAGCAATTGCCCACGTCTTGTCTTTTTTCTTTACCAGAACTACTTCATATCCTTCTGGTGTTGAAGTTAAAGATTTTGTTTAATTGACATAAACACAAACTTTTTTTCATATTCCCACTAGGATTGAGATACCATTCTCACTAAAATATGCTACCGAAAATATATGACAATTCTAATTCTTCCCAAAGCTATTTTAATTCGAGGTCAAACACACTCTTACTCATTTTATTTCCTAATAAACTTGAAAAAGGGGTTATAAAAAGTTTATGAGCTTTATCCTGAATATTCTCATCAGTTCTCTTGCTGTATTTCCAGCCTTCATGTACAATATTTAGCAAAGATGAATGACTTTAAGGGTTGTAATTCACCAAAACCTTATTTTTTTTAGAATTTAATAGGGAATTGAATTACTTGCCAGGAGCAGGCCAGGATAAATTTGATTTGCAGAAATGAAAGACATGCTTTCTTCTCATCCTCTTCCCAGAAATAAGAATGAATATTTCCAAAATAGCATGTGTTTAATTATTTGGCTACAACTTGTTACGAGGCTGACACTAAAATTCGCATCATAAATAAATTAGGTTTTCATTAAATTCATGTTTGAGACCAACATGACAAAGCTTTTTGTTTAAAGAATAATCTTATAATTCAGTTGTAGATGACTGTGTATGGAACTAGCATTTTTCAATAAAATAAAATTGTTAATTCTGTGTTAAAGGTACACGTCCACTGTAGGTATTTAATAATCATAATTTGAAAATCATTGATTTTTTTGTTTGTTTTTGTTTAAACATTAGAATTAGGGATGAGCGAACCGAACCGTAACGAACCAGATTCGTTACGAACTTTACGAACGTTCGGTTCGTCCCCGAACCGAACTTTCGTAAAGTTCGTATGAATCAGGTTCGTAAATAAATAAAGTTTACTTTTTCCACAGAATAGACCAGGATACAAGGGATTATTTATTACTCCTACAATCCCTTGTATCCTGGTGTGACCCTCGTGTCAAACCACCCTTTTGGGAGGAGAATGGCCGAGATGGGTTATTATTTTCGTTCGTCCGAACGTTCGTTCGGACGAGCGAACAGAGCCGTAACGAACCAGATTCGTTTAAGAACTTTTAAGACGAATCTGGTTAAAATAAAAACGAATATTACGCTAAAGATTTGTACGCTAATGCGTACGTATTCCGTCAAGTAGCGTACTTTTAACAACGCTACACTGTATGTTCGTCACTAGAGTAGGAATGTTCGCAGACGCAGTGTATTTGTACGCTAATGCGTACATATTCAGTTAAGTAGCGTACCTTTGACAACGCTACACTGTATGTTCGTTATTATGAATGTTCGCATTAGCGTACGCATTAGTTTAAATTCTTAAATATGCGTATATTTTGCGTCGCCGTTGTACAAGTCACTTTAATTTTTTCTACTTTTTTCATTTAATAGCAACTGCAAGTAAACGAAACTATACCCTACCAGACTACCATTATTGTTGCAGCAATTATTCAGCCGTTATAGCAAGTTTCGTTTTAGGTTCGGTTCGTATGAATCCGAACTTCAAGAAAATTCGCCGAACCGAACCGAACCGAACTTTTCAAAAGTTCGCTCATCCCTAATTAGAATAAATATGGTTCTTGTTCCCAAAATTAACACATTGCAAACAGAAAATCATGTGGAATGTCTGAACAGAAAATCTGGTAATAGTACATGACAATTAGCTATATGTGCAAATAAATCTATAATTACATGAAAGTAAAAGGTGATACTGTTGAATGTGTTGGATTATATACGTGACAAAACCACATATGATAATGTATTAATAAACACAATAAACACAATATTAACCCTTTAAAGACCCGGGGATTTTCCTTTTTTTTTTTTTTTTCTTTTTTTTTTTTACTCCCAGCATTTCCAGAGCTCTAACTTTTTATTTTGTTATATTTACATAGCCAAAGGAGGGCTTGGTTTTTTTTTTTTTGCACTTTCTAAACTCACCTTTTAATATTTATTATTATTATTATTATTATTTATTATTAAAGCGCCATTCATTCCACAGCGCTGTACATGATAAAAGGGGTTTACATACATAGTCTAGACAATTGCTCTAGGACAAACAAGTTACAGACTGGTACAGAAGGAGAGAGGGCCCTGCCCGTGAAGGCTTACAATCTATGCGGTATGGGAGGACACAGTAGGTGAGGGTAAAGCTGGTCATGGCAGTGTAGCAGCAGCAGGGTCACAGGTTGTAGGCTTGTCTGAAGAGGTGGGTTTTCAGATTTCTTTTGAAGGATTCCACTGTAGGTGAGAGTCTGATATGTTGGGGTACAGAGTTCCAGAGTATTGGGGCTGCGCGGGAGAAATCCTGGAGGCGATTGTGTGAAGAGTTGATAAGAGTGGAGGAGAGAAGGAGGTCTTGTGAGGATCGGAGATTACGTGTGGGGATGTATCGGGAGAGTAGTTCTGAGATGTAGGGAGGGGACAGGTTGTGGACGGCCTTGTATGTATTTGTTAGTATTTTAAACTGAATTCTCTGGGGAATGGGGAGCCAGTGAAGGGATTGGCAAAGGGGAGAGGCAGAGGAGTAACCGGGTGAGAGGTGGATTAGTCGGGCAGCAGAGTTGAGGATAGATTGGAGGGGGGCTAGGGTGCTAGATGGAAGGCCACAGAGGAGAATGTTGCAGTAGTCTAGGCGGGAGATGATGAGGGCATGTATTAGTACTTTGGCAGACTCATAGTTGAGGAACGCACGGATACGGGAGATATTTTTGAGTTGGAGGCGGCAGGTGGTGGAAAGGGCTTGGATGTGTGGTCTGAAGGAGAGTGCAGAATCCAAGGTCACTCCAAGGCAGCGGACCTGTTTAACGGGGGAGAGTGTGCAGTCGTTGATGGTGATAGATAGGTCTGTTGGGAGGGCTGTGCAAGATGGTGGAAAGATGATAAATTCTGTTTTATCCATGTTAAGTTTTAGAAAGCGTGAGGAAAAGAAAGAGGATATTGAAGATAGGCATTGTGGGACTCTGGATAGTAAGGTGGCGATGTCTGGACCAGAGAGGTAGATTTGTGTGTCATCAGCATAAAAGTGATACTGAAAGCCATGGGACTCTATGAGCTGTCCCAGGCCAAAGGTATAGATAGAGAAGAGCAGGGGACCTAGGACTGAGCCTTGTGGGACACCAACAGAGAGGGAATGGGAGGAGGAGGTGGCGTGAGAGTGGCAGACGCTAAATGTCCGGTCGGTGAGGTATGATGCAATCCATGAGAGGGCCAGGTGAGTGATGCCAAGAGACGAGAGAGTTTGTAGTAGAAGGGAGTGGTCGACGGTGTCAAAGGCAGAGGACAGGTCAAGGAGGAGGAGAACAGAGTAATGTTTTTTGGTTTTGGCTGCTAGCAGATCGTTGGTGACTTTAGTAAGGGCAGTTTCAGTCGAGTGGTGGGGTCGGAAGCCTGACTGTAGGTGGTCAAAGAGTGAGCAGGAGGAGAGGTGAGAGGACAGTTCTGAATGGACATGTTGCTCAAGTAGCTTTGAGGCATATGGCAGAAGTGATATGGGGCGATAGCTGGACAGAGAAGATGGGTCGAGTGAGGGTTTTTTAAGGATGGGTTTAATTGTAGCGTGTTTAAAACCAGAGGGGAAGACACCAGAGGTCAGTGATAGGTTGAAGAGATGAGTTAGGGCTGGGATGAACACTGAGGAGAGGTTGGGAATGAGGTGGGATGGGATTGGGTCAAGTGCGCAGGTGGTGAGATGTGATCTGGAGAGTAGGGTGGAAAGGTATTCTTCTGTAATTGTGGAGAAGCAGGTTTTGGTGGAAGAGTACTGAGCAGTTATGTAGAGGGGCTGAGGGGACTGTGCACTGAAGCCTTCTCTGATGTTGACGATCTTTTGTTTGAAATATGTGGCAAAGTCCTCTGCTGAGATAAGAGGTGAAGGTGGGGGCGCCGGTGGACGGAGAAGAGAGTTAAAAGTGTTGAACAGTTGTTTGGGGTTGTGGGACAGAGAAGATATTAGAGATGAGAAGTAGGCCTGTTTTGCATCAGAGAGTGATGATTTGAAAATGAGGAGGGATTGCTTGTATGTGGTGAAGTGATCCTTAGAATGGGATTTCTTCCATTGCCGCTCAGCAGCTCTGGAAGCTTGTCTGAGTTTCTTGGTCAGGTCTGTGTGCCAGGGTTGTCTGTTGATTTTCCGGGATTTGTGGAGTGTGAGGGGGGCAACAGAGTCCAGGGCTGTAGCTATTGTGGTGTTATACAGAGTGGTGGCAGCATCGGGGTCTTTGAGGGAATGAATGTTGGAGAGAGGTGAAAGAGATTCCGAAAGTAGGTGAAAGTCGAGATGTTTAAGGTTCCTGCAGGGGTGTGCTAGTGTGTGGACCGGAGGAGCAGCAGAAGAGACCAGAGAAGAGAAGGTGAGTAAGTTGTGGTCAGATAGGGGGAGTGGCGAATTAGAAAGGTTAGATAAGGAGCAGAGGCGAGTAAAGATCAGATCTAGAGTATGACCATCTCTGTGGGTGGGAGCGGAAGACCACTGGGAGAGGCCGAAGGAGGAAGCGAGTGCCAGAAGTTTGGAGGCGGTCGAGTTGCAAGTGTCGATAGGGATGTTGAAGTCACCCATGATGATAGTGGGAATGTCGGCAGAAAGAAAATGTAGGAGCCAGGTATTAAAATGGTCAAGAAAGATGGTGGCTGGGCCTGGGGGGCGGTAGATAACAGCTACTTGCAGGTTGGAGGGAGAGTAGATGCGAACAGAGTGTACTTCAAATGAAGTGAGAGTTAAGGGTGGTGGTGGAATTGGGCTGTAGGAGCAGTTTCCAGACAGAAGCAGACCAACTCCTCCACCATGTTTGCAGCCAGGGCGTGGGGTGTGGGTGAAATGAAATCCGCTATAAGAGAGAGCAGCAGGGGAGGCAGTGTCAGAGGGTGTCAGCCATGTTTCTGTGATACCCAGAAGGGAAAGTTTGTGTGAGATGAAGAGGTCATGGATGAAAGACAGTTTGTTATTAACTGAGCGTGCGTTCCATAATGCTCCTGTCAGAGGAACCGAGGGAGCAGGGGTCAGGGGAATGTTTTTTAGGTTTAAGAGATTGCAGAAATTTGTAGAGGGGGATTTGTAGTGAGAGGAGGAAATAATGGTGGGGATTTGCTGTGGGGGGCCTGGATTTGGAGAGATGTCGCCAGCAATAAGTAGAAGCAGGGAAAGTGTCAGTAGGTGAGAGAAAGAGAGGGCATGAGGAGGCCATGTGTGTTTGGGAAGGAAATGTTTTATGTCACTAAACAGGTTTGCACAGGAGGTTAGATGAGTGGGTAAAATGGAGGGAGAGATGAACAGTTCCTTGCTGGGTGATTGTATGTAAGAGCATTTTTGGAGGTTTAGGGAAAGTGGGAAGAGCAAGATGAGAAATTGAATCATTGTTTGCATTTACTATTTCATTAGTTACCTTTGGTCCCCTTCCGGTCCAATTCTGGTATAATTCTGTATGTGCACTTAAAGAGTTGCACTTGAAAGAAGTTGTATGGAAAGACCTAGGTCTAAAGACCTAAGCACTTAGATTTATACCACTCTGTGCTCAATCAGGTGTGACCAAGTGGGGAGGAGGTTAGAGTTGGCCTAATCAAAGTAGGACCAGACACAGGGGTGAAATAGTCAATATAAACAAGTACTCAATAAATCCATCCTTAGGGAAAAAGACATTAATGTTCAGTAAAGACATACCAGGGATTGGGAAGGAAAGATGAGCTATGTGGATGTTATCAGGTTCTTGGAAAGTTGGGTGCAGTTGCCTTCAGTAAAGACATACCAGGGATTGGGAAGGAAAGATGAGCTATGTGGATGTTATCAGGTTCTTGGAAAGTTGGGTGCAGTTGCCTTCAGTAAAGACATACCAGGGATTGGGAAGGAAAGATGAGCTATGTGGATGTTATCAGGTTCTTGGAAAGTTGGGTGCAGTTGCCTTCAGTAAAGACATACCAGGGATTGGGAAGGAAAGATGAGCTATGTGGATGTTATCAGGTTCTTGGAAAGTTGGGTGCAGTTGCCTTCAGTAAAGACATACCAGGGATTGGGAAGGAAAGATGAGCTATGTGGATGTTATCAGGTTCTTGGAAAGTTGGGTGCAGTTGCCTTCAGTAAAGACATACCAGGGATTGGGAAGGAAAGATGAGCTATGTGGATGTTATCAGGTTCTTGGAAAGTTGGGTGCAGTTGCCTTCAGTAAAGACATACCAGGGATTGGGAAGGAAAGATGAGCTATGTGGATGTTATCAGGTTCTTGGAAAGTTGGGTGCAGTTGCCTTCAGTAAAGACATACCAGGGATTGGGAAGGAAAGATGAGCTATGTGGATGTTATCAGGTTCTTGGAAAGTTGGGTGCAGTTGCCTTCAGTAAAGACATACCAGGGATTGGGAAGGAAAGATGAGCTATGTGGATGTTATCAGGTTCTTGGAAAGTTGGGTGCAGTTGCCTTCAGTAAAGACATACCAGGGATTGGGAAGGAAAGATGAGCTATGTGGATGTTATCAGGTTCTTGGAAAGTTGGGTGCAGTTGCCTTCAGTAAAGACATACCAGGGATTGGGAAGGAAAGATGAGCTATGTGGATGTTATCAGGTTCTTGGAAAGTTGGGTGCAGTTGCCTTCAGTAAAGACATACCTGGAAAGGAGACAAAATGGATGATGGTCAGTAGATGGTGATGACAAAGTAGATTCTATATCCAAAGTATTACATTCTGGTATAATTCTGTATGTGCACTTAAAGAGTTGCACTTGAAAGAAGTTGTATGGAAAGACCATATTTCATACAATATAGTGGGAAACAATGAAAAAAATTCATATAGGATGAAATTGGAAAAAAATACAATTGTGCCATAGTTTTATGGACTTCCTTTTTACCGCATTCCCTGTGTGTTAAAACTGACCTGTAGTGATGAGTAAATGTCATGTTTTAAAGTCCGTTATGTGGCCCATAGACTTTAAGAAGCATTCCATTATGCATTCCATCATAAAATTCCGTTATGGCCTGTGGTAACGGAATCCATAATGGAATTGCCAGAAAACCCGAATGCCGAACTTGAACTTCAAAGTTCGGTCATCGCTACTGACCAGTTCTCCTCATTTTCCGCATTAGTACAATTACAACAATAGACATTAATTGTAACAGTATAGTTTTTGCTTTTATGTATAGATTTTTGTATTGCTTGGGTTAGTGAGTTCCAGAGAATTGGTATAACTTGGGTGAAGCATGTAGAGCACAAATAGGGTGGTAGAAAGGAATGAGGGAGGTGATGTAGTGGGGAGGATGGCTTTGTGGGTGAGAATGAGAAGTTTAATTTGAATCCTATACTGTATGGACAACCAGTACAATGACTGGCAAAGGGTGGAGGCATCAGAGTAGCGGTTAGACAGATATATGAGCCTGGCTTCTGCATTCAGGATGGAATGGAGAGTGGAGAGTTTAGAGAGGTAGAGACCAATTAATAATGATTTACAGTAATTGACACAAGAATGGATCAGGGCAACAATGATGCTTTTGTTGTTTCCATAGTAAGAAAAGAACAAATTCTAGAGGTGTTTTTGAGGTGTAGGTGGCATGAGAGAGAGAGCGAGAGATTGAATGTAGAGGGTGAAGGAAAGATCAGTGTCAAATGTAAGACTGAGCCTAGGTATCATGGCAGAGCAACACACTGAGATGGAGATATCAGAATTAGGTACAGTAGGTTTGTTTATGAAAACACAAGAAGTACAATTTTTGAAAGATTCAATTTCAGATAGAGAGAAAGTATGATGTTGGAGATAGCAGATAAACAGTCTATGAAGTTCTGTAGGGGTGATGTCACAGGGTCAAGTATATAGTTGTGAATTGGCAACATAGAGATAGTATTGAAGACCAAATCTACTGATGTTCTGTCTGATAGGGACTATGTAAAGAGAAAAGAGGAGAGGACCTAGGACTGAACCCTGAGGAACACCATTTAGTTCAAGAAAATGCACATTTATTTTATCATTGCTTGTTTATCAATGGGGCGGACCTCTGAAATGTAGTTGCTACATGCTTGTAAAAAGTGGATTTGAATGTTTAAATTGACTTTGAATAAAGAAGCAACGATAAAAGAAATATGCAATGTAGTGTCAGTAGGTAGGCACAGACACAGACAGTGAGCCCTAACTGGAACCCTGCCCACTTTCCCTGCCTACTTGCAGTGCAAGCCCTAGGTAGCAAGTCAGTAGCTGGTCAAAGTTCCATACTCTGCTAAGGTGCGAGACAAATAACACCAAGGGACAAATCAAGACACAAAGACAGGGTCATGCTGAAATGGATCAGAACCAGGAGTACAACAAAATTCCAAATTCAGAGACAGAGAGTAGTCAAAAAGATGAGATCAGAACCAGATGAGAAGCTCAGTAACAATACATGAAACAGAGAGTGCCAAGCCGGGATCAGAACATAAGTAATGTAAAAATACACAGAACAGGAACCAGGAACACAGCTATTGAGTCAGAGACTATTACTGGCAAAGGTGTATGGCCACTTGGGGATCTAAATAGATCACCAAGTCCCTGTATCAGAACCTGATAGGTCCATGGACTTGACGGTCCATAGGACAGAATATAAACTACATAGTAATTGGGCAGCTGGACTATCATTCAGCCGCTGCTAATCTCCTCCAGCGCACGCACGCTATTAGGATAAACAGAGCATTGCACTCTGTTGCTAGGGACAAGACCGTGTCACTGGGTGGCGTGGCCTGGCAGCACATTTCACCCGGTGAGGATGTGCAGAAGCCAGAGACCGCATTGCTGGAGCCTGGACAGGTAAGTTCCTCACAGTTTCTGTGAGTTTTCTTGAACTGAATATAATTAGAGCCAACTAGCTATTGGCAGATACACACATTTATGTCCAGTTGTGGTAAACATATTGGAGTCACACTTTTACCTAAAACTATCCTGAGGAATACCATCAGCAAGAGTATAAGGAGAAGAAGTAGAGCCAGCTAATGATACACTGAAAGAGCGGCCAAAGAGATAGGAAGAAAACCAGCTTTGGCCTTTATGAGGTGTAGTTTGTAATAAGATAAGCCACTGGAGGAAATCTAAAAATACTGAAAATAAGGAAATGGGAAAACAAACTTTTGGAGGCAAAAGATGTGAGTATATTATACCCAACAAATATAAATTTCGATGGGAAATGGTGCAAAAGAATGTGAGACACCAGGAAGTATGTTAGCAAACATTATTAGAAATAAAAAAAAGAACTCACCGATAAGTGTTATAAAGAATAAATGAGGGGCACTGTATTAAATATTCATATTTAATAGCATGCTTTTAGAGAGTACTATTAAAAACTGTACAGCTCCAAGATAGAATTCAATAAGGAAGAACTCCAGAATTATTTTAATAAGATCACACCCAAGAGGCTTACGGAGACGGAGAACAGTAAAGGATTAAAAAAGCTCCTAGTAATGATGGTCTCCCCTTTGAAATATACAAGGAGTTTTGGCAGGTGTTATTGCCAGAATTACTGGAGACCCTAGGAGAAGCCAAAAAATGGGCAGACTTCCACAGCCTATGGAGGAAGCAGCAATAATTGTTATAGCTAAAGGGGATAAGGACCTTCTCGAATCATATATGTCTATTTTACTTTAAAATACTGATATAACAATATTAAATAATTATAATAATAAAGGTTTTGGCAATTAGGTTGCGGAAAAAAAGGTGAATTAATTAATGAAGCATTTATTAATGAAGCAATAAACACCATTTATACCAGTGAGGAATTGACAGACAAATATTAAGAGTTTTTTTAAAATATTTCTTTAGGAGGAGTGGAGGGGTAAGGGTATAATCTCCCTGGATGAAGATAAAGGTTTTGACTGTATAGAGTGGGGATATTTATATGGATTCCTTAAGACTTTTGGGCAAAATCTTATAAACTGGATTAAGTTCATATGTACAAATCCTAGGGCGAGGGTAGAAGTACATGGAGTAATGTCCCTGCCGTTTTCCTTTACTAGGGGAACTCGTCAGGGATGTCCCCTGTCCTGCTGCTCTTTGCATTAGCTGTAAAAACTTTAGCTAATCTGGGAGAATAAGAGGAAAAAAGGGTTCAAGTATGGGAATATCGAAGAAAAAATTGCATCATACTGTATGTGGATGTTCTGCTTTTTCTGGGAGATCTGGACAATGGAGTGGGGGAATTGATGAGCACTTTTAGTACTTTTGGACACTTCTCAGATAAAGATAAATTGGGGGAAATCACTGATAATATCTTTGGGAGAGGGTCAACAGAGGATAAACAAAAAAGCAAATAAAGGAGGAATTATTACATATTTGGGGGTGATATTACATCAAATCTAAACAACATTAGGTTAAATGTTTTCCCCTTATTAAGCAAGTTAAGGTTGAAAACTAAGATATGGAGTAGGTTACCATTATCCATGATGGGGCATATTAATTTGCTCATAATGATCTTCCTCCCACAGACCATTTTTGTGGTTCAAAATATTCCAATATGGCTCCCCAAGAGTATTTTTAATTCTCCATTTATTTGGAAATGGAGAATCAGAAAGGAAATATTACAACTATTAGCGAAGGAAGGGGTTTAGCACTTCCTAATTGGTTTGTTTACTATCTGGCTGCACAGTTTGCTCACATAAAGAATTTTGAGATGAATGATGTCATAAGGACTGAGTTGGTTAAAATGGGAGATAAGATAAATTACGAATTACTATTTGAGGTGTTTGAAACAAGGTTATTAGGAAGGAAAAGTAGGGTGAATTCTGTATTAGGTTTAATAAATAAAATATGGGAGGAGGTTAAATCATTATTAAATAATGATAATGGATATAAAGGGTTACTTAGAATACTTTGCCTACCAATTTGAAATAACGTATATTTGAAAGAAATGCAGGAAATTAAACAGTATGCAAATTAGGAACAAAAGGGTATCTATAACACAATACACATTTGAATGAGGGGTAATGAAGGAATTTACCATATTAGTAAGAGAATTTGGGATTACACAGAGGGATTTTTATAACCTACTCCAAACAGGTACAGTAAGGATTTAAGGAACTGATGCAGAATATGAAAGCTGGGGGAACATTATCTAGAGCATACAAACTGAATTTAAGTGGGAACAATAAAATATTAAAGTGTTATCAAGGGTAAAATGTGAAATGGAAGTTGATGAAATATGGTAGGATATAGTTAGTTGCCCTTTGAGACTGTCCTTTAGGGCATCCCACAGAATTACCTAGTTCTTCCTGCTACATACTGTAGATCATTCATACATCGTTCACCAGTGCAGTTAAAAACAATGGGGCTAATAGAGACCGATGAATGTGCAAGGTGTATAGAAGAACATGCAGGGTTGAAACACGTTGTTATGGAGATGCCCAAAACTGTTCAGATCTTGGTCTGAGATAATGTTTTCAATTAATAAAATATTTGACCCTCAATTATACAATGATCCAATACAAGGTTAAAAAAGTAGAAGTTATATATAATAATAAGGGGAAGAGAGATTTTTTTTGTAAATTGCTTTGGAAACCCTGAATTAATCAAAAGTAATTAGTACCGTATTTTTCGCCCTATAAGACGTACCTAGGTTTTAGAGGAGGACAATAAGAAAAAAATATTTTTCATTAAACCTCAGGTCAGACCACCAATCAGACCCTCAATGTTAATCAGACCTCAGCTTCAATCAGACTCCCAATGTTAATAAGTCCCCAACAAGACCTCAGATCGGACCCACAATGTGAATGACCCCCAGTCAGACCTCAGATAAGAGCCCCATGCCTCTTATCAGTCCCCATTGCCTCATATCAGCCCCATTGCCTAATATCAGCCCCAGGGAAAAAAGATACAATGCAACAGCACCCTGCAAAGCAAATCAAGTACAACAATGCCATAGTAATAGAAGGTATTCTGGTGTTAATGCTACGCTTATTTGAGAAAATGTAAAAAAAAATTGAAAAAATTTTTTTTTAGAAAAAAAATTTTTTTATATGAAATTGAGATTCTTGGAAAATACATTTTGTACAAAATACATTTTGGCCCCATTCATTCTTTCATGTACACTGATCAGTCGTTCTGGTCCCTTTGCAGAGAAACAGCCCCAAAGCATGATGTTGCCACCCCCATGCTTCACAGTAGGTATGGTGTTCTTTGGATGCAACTCAGAATTCACTCTCCTCCAAACACGACGAGTTGTGTTTCTACCAAACAGTTCTACTTTGGTTTCATCTGACCATATGAATATTCTCCCAATACTCTTGTGGAACATCCAAATGCTCTCTAGCAAACTTCAGACGGGCCCGGATATGTATTGACTTAAGCAGGGGGACACGTCTGGCACTGCAGGATCTGAGTCCCTGGTGGCGTAGTATGTTACTGACAGTAGCCTTTGTTACGTTGGTCCCAGCTTTCTGCAGGTCATTCACTAGGTCCCCCTGTGTGGTTCTGGGATTTTTGCTCACAGTTCTTGTGATCATTTTGACCCCACGGGGTGAGATCTTGCGTGGAGCCCCTGATCGAGGGAGATTATCAGTGGTCTTGTATGTCTTCCATTTTCTAATTATTGCTCCCACAGTTAATGTCTTCACACCAAGCTGCTTGCCTATTGCAGATTCAGTCTTCCCAGCCTGGTGCAGGTCTACAATTTTGTTTCTGGTGTCCTTCGACAGCTCTTTGGTCTTCACCATAGTGAAGTTTGGAGTTTGACTGTTTGAGGTTGTGGACAAGTGTCTTTTATCCTGATAACAAGTTCAAACAGGTGCCATTACTACAGGTAATGAGTGGAGGACAGAGGAGCCTCTTAAAGAAGAAGTTACAGGTCTGTGAGAGCCAGAAATCTTGCTTGTTTGTAGGTGACCAAATACTTACTTTCTCATTTTATTTATTTATTTGTTTCATATCATATTCAATATTCATTTATTTGTTTTCTCATTTTGTCTCTCATAGTTGAGGTCTACCTATGATGTCAATTACAGGCTTCTCTCATCTTTTTAAGTTGGAGAACTTGCACAATTGGTGGCTGACTAAATACTTTTTCCCCACTGTACCTCTGGATTTTCAGTACTTATACACTATTGAAATATAAAGGTGAAGCTGTACTTGATAAACTTGCATCTTTCCAGTAATTTAGTAATTACAGTAAGTGATGGCTAATAGAATTGCTAGTGCTTACATTAGATGAATTATCCAAGTTAATCTCACTTTGGGTCTTGGGATCACTCCTACTTTAATATACATTTGTTCTTATCAGGTCATCTCTGAATTTTAATAGGTACTGTACATCATTCTGAGATAAGAAATGTTAGAGCTTAGAGCAAGATGAAAGAAGGAAAGATGAACAGAAAGATGAAGGAAAGAAAAAGTATTTGCCTAAACCAAGGTTAATGGACATTTTCGAATGATTCCAATTATATACTGTAATTCCCTAATTTCTACTGTGTAAGTTCCAGTAGAAGTTAGAAGTTTCAAAGTGTTCTTTAGCAATGCACATTCTAGCCATGCCACGCTGTTTTCTTTGCATCCCTTTATTGAAGATATTATCTGCACTGCATGATATCAGGAACAGAATTCAGTTACTTTCTCTTTTTTTATGCTAAATAGTTGTTGTGAATCTCCAATGGAACAAAATAGTCTTTTCAACTGTATTATGAAGTGTGAACTGAAGATTGTCCGTGACTGATTACCCTTATGGGATATGCATAAGCAGATATGCTTAAAATCACACTATAATGCATCTAGCTGATTTAGGACTTACCATTCAGCATATAACATATGGTAACCTTTTCCCAAAATCTGGAATGCAAACAAAGTAAAGAATTTGGATCTGACCCAATGACAAAATAGTCATGGAAACTTGTACCCTTAAGTAGCAGAATAAAGTTAGTATTATAAATTAAGATCTTCAAAAACAGAGAATGGAAAAATACAACAAAATATCTAAAATTTTTTATTTGTTTTTGTTTAACAATATCACAGTATGCATATTTTTTATCACTTTTTGGCTGTGATCTATAGGAAAAGATATTTTTATGTCAAAATAAAATATCCACAGTTTGATCTATGTAAAGTTTATAATTAGAGATGAGCGAGTAGTGTTCGATCGAGCCGGTATTCGATCGAATACTACGCTATTCGGCATACTCGATTTCAATCGAGTATAACGGCGATGGCGCACTTAGAATTCGTTTCCCCTCCCACCTTCCCTGGTGCTCTTTTTCCACCAATCACCATGCAGGGGGGGTATGACAGGCATGCTGAGCACGCTGGCAGCGCGAAAACGGCGTCTACATGGATTGGCTGGAAAAACCATGTGACCTCGAATATTAAAAACTCAGCTCTTCCTGCTCGTACGCATATGCTGCGTGAACTTAGTCAGGGACAGAGGCTGGAGAAGGGAGAGACAGGTTTTAGCAGTTGGACAGGCAGGAGCGTGATTAAAAGCCCTTATCAGGGCTACTATAGTGCAGTACAGTGATAGCTTTACTACAATATAGACTTTACAGACAACAGCTGCTGTATTCAGGGATAGCTGCTGGAGTAGGGACAGAGAGAGGCATTAGTGGTGTATTGGGTGCTCTGCTACATACCAAACTATATTTGGCACTACTGTTCTGCGTTCTTTTTGGCTGCAAAACCCTGTTATATACCTAGTATGTATATGCACCATCTGATCTGGCAGTATACGGCTGTTTTTTTTTTTTTTTTTTTAAATACAGTTTATTTGGCTCTAGTGTTCTGGGTTCTGTGTGCCTGCAATAACCTTTTTGTATACCAGGTGTAAATACCCACCATCTGACCTGTTAGTACACGGCTGTGTACCTAGAAATATATATAAAAAAAAGCCTTTTCATTGGCACCTGTACTTTGCGTTCTCTTGCAAAATAATTGTATATACGTAGTGTTCATACACACCGTCTGATCTGTTAGTACATGGCTGTGTACCTAGAAATATATTTAAAAAAAAAGCCTTTTCATTGGCACCTGTACTTTGCGTTCTCTTGCAAAATAATTGCATATACGTAGTGTTCATACACACCGTCTGATCTGTTAGTACACGGCTGTGTGCCGAGAAATATATTAAAAAAAAGCCTTTTCATTGGCACCTGTACTTTGCGTTCTCTTGCAAAATAATTGTATATACGTAGTGTTCATACACACCGTCTGATCTGTTAGTACACGGCTGTGTACCTAGAAATATATTTTTAAAAAAAGCCTTTTCATTGGCACCTGTACTTTGCGTTCTCTTGCAAAATAATTGTATATACGTAGTGTTCATACACACCGTCTGATCTGTTAGTACACGGCTGTGTACCTAGAAATATATTTAAAAAAAAAAGCCTTTTCATTGGCACCTGTACTTTGTGTTCTCTTGCAAAATAATTGTATATACGTAGTGTTCATACACACCATGTGATCTGTTAGTACACGGCTGTGTACCTAGAAATATATTTAAAAAAAAGCCTTTTCATTGGCACCTGTACTTTGCGTTCTCTTGCAAAATAATTGTATATACGTAGTGTTCATACACACCGTCTGATCTGTTAGTACACGGCTGTGTACCTAGAAATATATTTAAAAAAAAGCCTGTTCATTGGCACCTGTACTTTGCGTTCTCTTGCAAAATAATTGTATATACATAGTGTTCATACACACCGTCTGATCTGTTAGTACACGGCTGTGTACCTAGAAATATATAAAAAAAAAGCCTTTTCATTGGCACCTGTACTTTGCGTTCTCTTGCAAAATAATTGTATATACGTAGTGTTCATACACACCGTCTGATCTGTTAGTATACGGCTGTGTGCCTAGAAATATATAAAAAAAAAGCCTTTTCATTGGCACCTGTACTTTGCGTTCTCTTGCAAAATAATTGTATATACGTAGTGTTCATACACACCGTCTGATCTGTTAGTACACGGTTGTGTGCCAAGAAATATATTAAAAAAAAAGCCTTTTCATTGGCACCTGTACTTTGCGTTCTCTTGCAAAATAATTGTATATACGTAGTGTTCATACACACCGTCTGATCTGTTAGTATACGGCTGTGTACCTAGAAATATATTTAAAAAAAAGCCTGTTCATTGGCACCTGTACTTTGCGTTCTCTTGCAAAATAATTGTATATACGTAGTGTCCATACACACCGTCTGATCTGTTAGTACACGGCTATGTACCTAGAAATATATAAAAAAAAAGCCTTTTCATTGGCACCTATACTTTGCGTTCTCTTGCAAAATAATTGTATATACGTAGTGTTCATACACACCGTCTGATCTGTTAGTACACGGCTGTGTACCTAGAAATATATTAAAAAAAAAGCCTTTTCATTGGCACCTGTACTTTGCGTTCTCTTGCAAAATAATTGTATAAACGTAGTGTTCATACACACCGTCTGATCTGTTAGTACACGGCTGTGTACCTAGAAATATATTTTAAAAAAAAGCCTTTCATTGGCACCTGTACTTTGCGTTATCTTGCAAAATAATTGTATATACGTAGTGTTCATACACACCGTCTGATATGTTAGTACACGGCTGTGTACCTAGAAATATATAAAAAAAAAGCCTGTTCATTGGCACCTGTACTTTGCGTTCTCTTGCAAAATAATTGTATATAGATAGTGTTCATACACACCGTCTGATCTGTTAGTACATGGCTGTGTACCTAGAAATATATTTAAAAAAAAAGCCTTTTCATTGGCACCTGTACTTTGCGTTCTCTTGCAAAATAATTGTATATACATAGTGTTCATACACACCGTCTGATCTGTTAGTACACGGCTGTGTACCTAGAAATATATTTTAAAAAAAAGCCTTTTCATTGGCACCTGTACTTTGCGTTCTCTTGCAAAATAATTGTATATACATAGTGTTCATACACACCGTCTGATCTGTTAGTACACGGCTGTGTACCTAGAAATATATAAAAAAAAAAGCCTTTTCATTGGCACCTGTACTTTGCGTTCTCTTGCAAAATAATTGTATATACGTAGTGTTCATACACACCGTCTGATCTGTTAGTACAGGGCTGTGTACCTAGAAATATATTTTAAAAAAAAGCCTTTTCATTGGCACCTGTACTTTGCGTTCTCTTGCAAAATAATTGTATATACGTAGTGTTCATACACACCGTCTGATCTGTTAGTACACGGCTGTGTACCTAGAAATATATTTAAAAAAAAAGCCTTTTCATTGGCACCTGTACTTTGCGTTCTCTTGCAAAATAATTGTATATACGTAGTGTTCATACACACCGTCTGATCTGTTAGTACACGGCTGTGTACCTAGAAATATATTAAAAAAAAAAGCCTTTTCATTGGCACCTGTACTTTGCGTTCTCTTGCAAAATAATTGTATATACGTAGTGTTCATACACACCGTCTGATCTGTTAGTACACGGCTGTGTACCTAGAAATATATTAAAAAAAAAGCCTTTCATTGGCACCTGTACGTTGCGTTCTCTTGCAAAATAATTGTATATACGTAGTGTTCATACACACCGTCTGATCTGTTAGTACACGGCTTTGTACCTAGAAATATATAAAAAAAAAGCCTTTTCATTGGCACCTGTACTTTGCGTTCTCTTGCAAAATAATTGTATATACGTAGTGTTCATACACACCGTCTGATCTGTTAGTACACGGATGTGTACCTAGAAATATATTTTAAAAAAAAGCCTTTTCATTGGCACCTGTACTTTGCGTCCTCTTGCAAAATAATTGTATATACGTAGTGTTCATACACACCGTCTGATCTGTTAGTACACGGCTGTGTACCTAGAAATATATTTAAAAAAAAGCCTTTTCATTGGCACCTGTACTTTGCGTTCTCTTGCAAAATAATTGTATATACGTAGTGTTCATACACACCGTCTGATCTGTTAGTACACGGCTGTGTACCTAGAAATATATAAAAAAAAAGCCTTTTCATTGGCACCTGTACTTTGCGTTCTCTTGCAAAATAATTGTATATACGTAGTGTTCATACACACCGTCTGATCTGTTAGTACATGGCTATGTACCTAGAAATATATAAAAAAAAAAGCCTTTTCATTGGCACCTGTACTTTGCGTTCTCTTGCAAAATAATTGTATATACGTAGTGTTCATACACACCGTCTGATCTGTTAGTACATGGCTGTGTACCTAGAAATATATTAAAAAAAAAAGCCTGTTCATTGGCACCTGTACTTTGCGTTCTCTTGCAAAATAATTGTATATACATAGTGTTCATACACACCGTCTGATCTGTTAGTACACGGCTGTGTACCTAGAAATATATTAAAAAAAAGCCTTTTCATTGGCACCTGTACTTTGCGTTCTCTTGCAAAATAATTGTATATACATAGTGTTCATACAAACCGTCTGATCTGTTAGTACACGGCTGTGTACCTAGAAATATATATAAAAAAAAAAGCCTTTTCATTGGCACCTGTACTTTGTGTTCTCTTGCAAAATAATTGTATATACATAGTGTTCATACACACCGTCTGATCTGTTAGTACACGGCTGTGTACCTAGAAATATATAAAAAAAAGCCTTTTCATTGGCACCTGTACTTTGCGTTCTCTTGCAAAATAATTGTATATACGTAGTGTTCATACACACCGTCTGATCTGTTAGTACACGGCTGTGTACCTAGAAATATATTTAAAAAAAAGCCTTTTCATTGGCACCTGTACTTTGCGTTCTCTTGCAAAATAATTGTATATACGTAGTGTTCATACACACCGTCTGATCTGTTAGTACACGGCTGTGTACCTAGAAATATATTAAAAAAAAAGCCTTTTCATTGGCACCTGTACTTTGCGTTCTCTTGCAAAATAATTGTATATACGTAGTGTTCATACACACCGTCTGATCTGTTAGTACACGGCTGTGTACCTAGAAATATATTTAAAAAAAAGCCTTTTCATTGGCACCTGTACTTTGCGTTCTCTTGCAAAATAATTGTATATACGTAGTGTTCATACACACCGTCTGATCTGTTAGTACACGGCTGTGTACCTAGAAATATATTTAAAAAAAAGCCTTTCATTGGCACCTGTACTTTGCGTTCTCTTGCAAAATAATTGTATATACATAGTGTTCATACACACCGTCTGATCTGTTAGTACACGGCTGTGTACCTAGAAATATATTAAAAAAAAGCCTTTTCATTGGCACCTGTACTGTGCGTTCTCTTGCAAAATAATTGTATATACATAGTGTTCATACAAACCGTCTGATCTGTTAGTACACGGCTGTGTACCTAGAAATATATAAAAAAAAGCCTTTTCATTGGCACCTGTACTTTGCGTTCTCTTGCAAAATAATTGTATATACGTAGTGTTCATACACACCGTCTGATCTGTTAGTACACGGCTGTGTACCTAGAAATATATAAAAAAAAAAGCCTTTTCATTGGCACCTGTACTTTGCGTTCTCTTGCAAAATAATTGTATATACGTAGTGTTCATACACACCGTCTGATCTGTTAGTACACGGCTGTGTACCTAGAAATATATTAAAAAAAAAGCCTTTTCATTGGCACCTGTACTTGCGTTCTCTTGCAAAATAATTGTATATACGTAGTGTTCATACACACCGTCTGATCTGTTAGTACACGGCTTTGTACCTAGAAATATATAAAAAAAAGCCTTTTCATTGGCACCTGTACTTTGCGTTCTCTTGCAAAATAATTGTATATACGTAGTGTTCATACACACCGTCTGATCTGTTAGTACACGGCTGTGTACCTAGAAATATATTTAAAAAAAAAGCCTTTTCATTGGCACCTGTACTTTGCGTCCTCTTGCAAAATAATTGTATATACGTAGTGTTCATACACACCGTCTGATCTGTTAGTACACGGCTGTGTACCTAGAAATATATTAAAAAGAAAAGCCTGTTCATTGGCACCTGTACTTTGCGTTCTCTTGCAAAATAATTGTATATACGTAGTGTTCATACACACCGTCTGATCTGTTAGTACACGGCTTTGTACCTAGAAATATATAAAAAAAAAGCCTTTTCATTGGCACCTGTACTTTGCGTTCTCTTGCAAAATAATTGTATATACGTAGTGTTCATACACACCGTCTGATCTGTTAGTACACGGATGTGTACCTAGAAATATATTTTAAAAAAAAAAGCCTTTTCATTGGCACCTGTACTTTGCGTCCTCTTGCAAAATAATTGTATATACGTAGTGTTCATACACACCGTCTGATCTGTTAGTACACGGCTGTGTACCTAGAAATATATTTAAAAAAAAGCCTTTTCATTGGCACCTGTACTTTGCGTTCTCTTGCAAAATAATTGTATATACGTAGTGTTCATACACACCGTCTGATCTGTTAGTACACGTCTGTGTACCTAGAAATATATAAAAAAAAAGCCTGTTCATTGGCACCTGTACTTTGCGTTCTCTTGCAAAATAATTGTATATACATAGTGTTCATACACACCGTCTGATCTGTTAGTACATGGCTATGTACCTAGAAATATATAAAAAAAAGCCTTTTCATTGGCACCTGTACTTTGCGTTCTCTTGCAAAATAATTGTATATACGTAGTGTTCATACACACCGTCTGATCTGTTAGTACACGGCTGTGTACCTAGAAATATTAAAAAAAAAGCCTTTTCATTGGCACCTGTACTTTGCGTTCTCTTGCAAAATAATTGTATATACGTAGTGTTCATACACACCGTCTGATCTGTTAGTACACGGCTGTGTACCTAGAAATATATTAAAAAAAAAGCCTTTTCATTGGCACCTGTACTTTGCGTTCTCTTGCAAAATAATTGTATATACATAGTGTTCATACACACCGTCTGATCTGTTAGTACACGGCTGTGTACCTAGAAATATATATAAAAAAAAAAGCCTTTTCATTGGCACCTGTACTTTGCGTTCTCTTGCAAATAATTGTATATACGTAGTGTTCATACACACCGTCTGATCTGTTAGTACACGGCTGTGTACCTAGAAATATATATAAAAAAAAGCCTTTTCATTGGCACCTGTACTTTGCGTTCTCTTGCAAAATAATTGTATATACGTAGTGTTCATACACACCGTCTGATCTGTTAGTACACGGCTGTGTGCTAGAAATATATTTAAAAAAAAAGCCTTTTCATTGGCACCTGTACTTTGCGTTCTCTTGCAAAATAATTGTATATACGTAGTGTTCATACACACCGTCTGATCTGTTAGTACACGGCTGTGTACCTAGAAATATATTTAAAAAAAAAGCCTTTTCATTGGCACCTGTACTTTGCGTTCTCTTGCAAAATAATTGTATATACGTAGTGTTCATACACACCGTCTGATCTGTTAGTACACGGCTGTGTACCTAGAAATATATTTAAAAAAAAAGCCTTTTCATTGGCACCTGTACTTTGCGTTCTCTTGCAAAATAATTGTATATACGTACTGTTCATACACACCGTCTGATCTGTTAGTACACGGCTGTGTACCTAGAAATATATTTAAAAAAAAGCCTGTTCATTGGCACCTGTACTTGCGTTCTCTTGCAAAATAATTGTATATACATAGTGTTCATACACACCGTCTGATCTGTTAGTACACGGCTGTGTACCTAGAAATATATTAAAAAAAAGCCTTTTCATTGGCACCTGTACTGTGCGTTCTCTTGCAAAATAATTGTATATACATAGTGTTCATACAAACCGTCTGATCTGTTAGTACACGGCTGTGTACCTAGAAATATATATAAAAAAAAGCCTTTTCATTGGCACCTGTACTTTGCGTTCTCTTGCAAAATAATTGTATATACGTAGTGTTCATACACACCGTCTGATCTGTTAGTACACGGCTGTGTACCTAGAAATATATTTAAAAAAAAAGCCTTTTCATTGGCACCTGTACTTTGCGTTCTCTTGCAAAATAATTGTATATACGTAGTGTTCATACACACCGTCTGATCTGTTAGTACACGGCTGTGTACCTAGAAATATATTTAAAAAAAAGCCTGTTCATTGGCACCTGTACGTTGCGTTCTCTTGCAAAATAATTGTATATACGTAGTGTTCATACACACCGTCTGATCTGTTAGTACACGGCTTTGTACCTAGAAATATATAAAAAAAAGCCTTTTCATTGGCACCTGTACTTTGCGTTCTCTTGCAAAATAATTGTATATACGTAGTGTTCATACACACCGTCTGATCTGTTAGTACACGGCTGTGTACCTAGAAATATATTTTTAAAAAAAAGCCTTTTCATTGGCACCTGTACTTTGCGTCCTCTTGCAAAATAATTGTATATACGTAGTGTTCATACACACCGTCTGATCTGTTAGTACACGGCTGTGTACCTAGAAATATATTTAAAAAAAAAGCCTTTTCATTGGCACCTGTACTTTGCGTTCTCTTGCAAAATAATTGTATATACGTAGTGTTACGATTGCCACACTATATTAAAAAAATAACATAATATAGTGCAGCGAGGACCCGCTGGACACCTGATAATACAGCTCAGGTGCAGCTGTGTTGGATCCGCTCGTTGCCACTAGCAACGGACTCTCTCTGTTAACACCACAGAGAGTAGTCAACACAAAACCCGATCAAATGTGAACAGGAACGAACACACGGGGTACTAAGGTTTTAAATTATAAGTAGAGTTGTGTCCCTGGCCAGAGGCCCAGAGCACGAGCCACAACCACAACAGCCACACAGACTCCTGCTGCCTAAATAAAAAGACTCACTAAAGAACAAGAGACAGGTGGAAGGATAGAGGGGCCGGCTCCCCATGCGCCAATGTCTCAGAGTCGACAAGAGGCATTACCGGGACAGATAGTAGGAAAGAGAAGTAGCATCCACTTGATGCTAGCAGACACACACAGGCCGGCTCCCAGCTCTCTCCATACAATTGCTTTGGTGCTAGGCAGCGGGCGTGTCAAACTCACAACCTTATATAGGGAGGGGTGTAGCCTGATTGGACAAGACCCGCAGCCCAGTACTCCCACGGATAGGACACTGCATCTGTCACTCAACTGAGTCTAGGAGCAGCCACACCCCAAGATCTCAGCATAGAGACAATACAGACTATAGCAGTAAAACCGCAACGGTCAATGTGATCGCGCTAGACGGCGGGACTGTGCTGTCACGCGGCGCGTCATCCTAACACTACCCCCCCCTCTTCGGCCCGATCCCGCACCCCGTCCACGATGGCGCTCAAAGTCAGCCACCAAACGAGGAGCGTGGATATTCTCTACCGGCTCCCATGTACGGTCCTCTGGCCCATAGCCCTCCCAGTCCACCAAGTAAAATAACCGACCACGAACAGTTCTGGAATCCAGAATCTCATGTACCACGAAGTCATCCTGTGGTGACTCGAATTCCTCCGGATGTTGCCGAGAAAACTGGTTCATCACCACTGGTTTGAGGAGTGACACATGGAAGGCATTGGCGATACGCCAAGATGGAGGCAGGCGCAACTTATATGCGACACTGTTAAGACGGGCCAAAATCTTAAAGGGACCAACGTATCGAGGAGCAAAACGAAGAGAGGGCACTCGAAGCCGAAGATTGCGGGAGGAGAGCCAGACTAGATCACCCGGCGACATCTCAGATGCGGGTCTGCGTCTGGTATTAGCCGTTACACGCATTCTGTCTTTGGACGCGACCATAGAGGACTGAGCCTGGTCCCAGACCTCTCGGGCATGCGCTGCCCAATCAGCTACAGCTGGCACGTCAGATGCCACAGGTATGGGCAACGGAATTCGCGGATGTCGCCCGTACAGCAAAAAGAACGGTGTCTGACCAGTTGAATCTGCCACTGCATTATTCAGAGCGAACTCTGCCCAGGGTAATAATTCTACCCAGTCGTCATGCCTGGCCGACACAAAGTGGCGCAGATATGTTTCCATGGATTGATTCATACGCTCCACCAATCCATTACTCTGCGGATGAAAAGCAGATGACAGGCAGAGTTCAACCTGGAGCAGCCGACACAAAGCTCTCCAAAAATGGGCAGAAAACTGTGGCCCACGATCCGACACAATCTTTTCGGGCATACCATGCACCCGAAAAATGTGACGGGTAAATAAGCGTGCCAACTCCCTAGCAGAAGGTAGGCCAGGCAAGGCCACCAGGATGGACATTTTGGTGAAATGATCTGTGACCACCCAGATCACTTTCCTCCCTTGAGAGATGGGCAGATCGGTCACAAAATCCATCCCTAACACCTGCCAGGGAGAGTTTGGCACCGGGAGTGGGGACAATAACCCTGCGGGGCGCTGACGCAAGGGTTTGTTACGTGTGCAGGTCACACATGCCTGCAAATATGCCCGGACATCAGCAACCAGAGTAGGCCACCAGTAATGTCGCGATATAAGCTCCACTGAGCGTCGGACACCAAAGTGACCCCCCACCCGAGAGGAGTGTCCCCAAGACATAACCTCCTCCCTCCGTGACTGCGGAACCAATGTTTTGCCAGGCGGAACCCCGTTGATCGCCACTGGATTCACCACCAGTTGTTTTTCGGTGGGGATTATCAACCGAGGCTCAACTTCCTCATCCTCCTCGGTCTCAAAGGACCGAGACAGGGCGTCAGCCCGCAGATTTTTCTCCCCAGGGACATAATGGAGGATGAAGTTGAACCTGGAAAAGAACAGGGCCCACCTGGCTTGTCTGGCATTTAACCTCTGTGCCGACTGAATATAAGTGAGGTTCTTATGGTCTGTGAATATGTGCACTGGGAAGGCGGCACCCTCCAGGAGATGACGCCATTCTTCCAGGGCCAACTTCACAGCCAACAATTCTCGGTCCCCAATGCCGTAATTCCTCTCGGCAGGAGAAAACAGCTTAGAGAAGAAGGCGCACGTAACCTTCTTCCCTACTTCGTTTCTCTGGAAGAGCATAGCACCTGCACCACTGACGAGGCATCAACCTCTACACAAAACGGCTTGGTGGTATCTGGCCGATGTAGTACTGGCGCTTCCACAAAACACCGTTTAAGAGAGGCGAAGGACCTCTCCACAGCAGGGGTCCAGTTCTTAGGATTAGCCCCTTTTTTAGTGAGTGCGGAAAGAGGTGCTGCCAGAGAAGAGAAATGGGGAATGAACTGTCTGTAGTAATTAGAGAACCCCAGGAACCTCTGGACAGCCTTCAGAGTACGGGGTTCAGGCCATTTTAGTACTGCGTCGAATTTCTGGGGGTCCATTTGTAACCCTACCCCAGAAACGATGTACCCTAAGAATGGCAGACTGGACTGTTCGAACTGGCACTTCTCTAGTTTGCATATAGCCGATGGGCACGTAATCTAGAGAGTACCGATCGAACCGCTCGCCGATGATCGGTCATATTGGCCGAGAAAACGAGTATATCGTCCAGGTAGACTACTACGCACTTCAGAAGAAGGTCACGGAAGATGTCATTGACAAACGACTGGAAAACCGCTGGGGCGTTACACAGGCCAAATGGCATGACCAGGTACTCATAGTGCCCGTCCCTGGTATTAAAAGCGGTCTTCCATTCATCACCTTCCCTGATGCGTATGAGGTTATAGGCACCCCGGAGGTCCAATTGGGTGAAGACAGTGGCCCCCCTGAAGCGATCGAACAACTCTGCGATCAGAGGCAGGGGGTACCGATTTTTGACCGTCACTGCATTGAGACCACGGTAGTCTATGCAAGGTCGCAAAGACCCATCCTTTTTCGCCACAAAGAAAAACCCTGCCCCAGCCGGAGAAGAAGACTTCCTAATGAAGCCCCGAGCCAAGTTCTCCGCAATATAATCGGACATGGATTTGGTCTCGGGCAAGGACAAAGGGTAAACCCTGCCCCGAGGTGGCATGGCACCGGGCATCAGGTCGATGGCCAATCGTACGACCTGTGCTCGGAGCAACGTCTCAGCCGCCTTTTTGGAAATACGTCAGCAAAACTGGCGTATTGGGAGGCAACCCCTCCAGTTCAACAGGAACAGAGGGTGCAGAGGGTGGAGTGATAAATGCATACACTCCTCCTTACACTGGGCGCTCCACCTGACAATCTCACCAGCTCGCCATTCAATAGTTGGTGAGTGCTGCTGAAGCCAAGGTAGCCCCAATAGCACGTCATCAGAGAGTCCCTCCAAGATGTAAAGGGAGATCACCTCTGTGTGTAGGGATCCAGTCTGCATGATCACTGGTGAAGTTTGATCGCAGATCTGGACCTGCAACTGAGACCCATCGACTACTGTAATGCAACGGGTAGACAGCAAGCGCACGGAATATCGTGTCTCTTACAAATTCCCGGACATGAAACTTTGCTGCCGCCCCGGAGTCACGAGCGCTACTGGCGACCCCAAGTCTCCCCAACCTGAAGGAGACGGCCCGTATTTTCCCAAGGGGTTTATTCATACGAGAGCCCCCTTGATGGCTCTGGGTCCGGTGTTTCCCTGGAGCTCAGGCAGGATGACACCCTGTGTCCCGGGCCTCCAACAAAGGAAACACACCAGCCTCCCTGACCGTCTGTACTTTACCCCGAGGACAGCGGCCGTGGAGTGTCCATCGGTTCGGGACCCTCCGGTCCCCACTCCGTACTGTTCCTTTATCGCGAGGGACAGCACTTAAGGAGTGTCAGACGAAATACGGCCTGACGGACGAGTGTTCCTCCAAACGACTGCTCATGCGCACGCTCCGAAAAGCGGTTGTCAATCCATGGCAGTTCGATACAAGGCCCTCTAGCGTGGTAGGAAGCTCCCTACCAGCCAGTTCGTCCTTAATTCTGGGGGAAAGACCCTCCCAAAAAATGGCCACCAGCA